>OX451392.1:755768-779295 GCA_949629135.1 Eremobia ochroleuca
TGACAGACCCGTTCTGAAGCCAAACTGTGCGTCGTGTAGCGACAGATATTTATCTAACTGTTCATCCAGCACACTGTCCAATACTTTTGCAATTACCGTAGCCAACGATATGGGCCTATAGTTGTTTTCGTCCGAAGTGTCCCGGGTTTTTTATGATGGGCACAACCAAGGTCTTCATTAGATCATGCGGTAGGTACGTGTGTCAGAAGCAGAAATTAAAAAACAAAGCCAGCACTCGGGGCATATGCACACCCGCATTTAGTAAATGCTCGGTGCTCACGAGAATTGTGCCCAGGTGATTTCCCGCACTTTATACCTCCCAACACTGCCTCCATTTCCTTAGCCGAAACCCTTACTGGTGATCCCATTGCTGGCTCCCTAGCCGCCAAGGCCTCTCTCACTGCACCTAGAAGGGACTTCACAACAAAGTGATTCACTAACACCCGCAACACTCGCAGGAAGGCTCGACCTGCCATTCAGTTGGTTAATGTGCTTCCAAAACATAACATAATGCTTCTTGTCGTAAGGATTGTTTCATGCTCCTCTGAGGGGACCATGTCAGATGTAACATTTATTTTACACTGAAGGAGTCTAGCTCTAATTGGCTGCAAAGCATGCTCGCTCGGTGCGATGCTGGGCCAGCAGTCATTGTCTTAGTTAAATAGTTAGTTAGCCTATAGTGTTGGAGGTTAGCTATCTGTGGTTAAATCTATTGGCAATAATATTAATTCAATATTAACTAGATTTCAGAAACGGAATTATAAAGCTTCGTATTTAAAAGATAAATGGGTGAATTAAGTATGTATATTGTTTATAGAGTCCACAGTTACGAAGAAAGAGGCGCCCTAATCAGTAACGGGCATCCAGGCTTCAATAACAATAAATACTTGATGAAGCCGCTTGTCTTGTAGCCGGTTTATATCAAGCCACAGAACAGTTACATAGTTTGCTGATGGCTGTGTGTGTGCAGTAATCTGAATTAATTACGATCCGCAACAAATGTACATACCTACAAAAGCAATTACTTGTAGTGGTGCTGTGCTCGCGCCTCGCCGAGGACTACTGTAACACTAATTAATTACCCGTGATTAGCAATTGTCTACCATACTTATTGGAAATAAAATCTTTCACGCAGGTCTTATTTTCTCTTTCAAGGATGAGAAATATATGTATACTTAAAACAGTACTCTCAATCAATCGATATGCGGCAGGTGGGTTGTAAAAAGCTGTATGTATCATGAAAAAGTTTATGGGCTTATATGTAAGCTATTCCTTTGTCATCCGTCTTCAACGACCCCCATGGGAATCAGTCTGCTGGCAGGTTGCCCCCCACTACGCACTCAATAGAAACCCTTCATTGTCCGTCGCCGATCGAGGTAGAACATCGGAAAGTTGAACAAACTCCGTCTGTATTCATATACTCCTCTAATATATAGACGTACCTACTCCTTGCAGTAGGTAATAAAAATAACTTTTATGGACGATGTCGCTTTGTTGTTTCAGTATTGTGTATGCATGTTGTACAGCTAGATTAGCGCCGGCACTAATACGTTTATCTTTTGTGAAGCTTTTAAGGAACGCAGGTCGTCAAAGTTCAAAGAAAAAAAAAAACAAGTCTTTTAATGTCCCGCTAGAGGAATAGTCGAGACATTGTTTTCAGTTAGTTTACCTGTCAGTTCAGAGTTCAGGAACTGGCTAAAAGTTACTCAACTAGTTACGCGATCGGTTTTCACTAGCTCGGAGATTTAATTTTCGGTATCGACTCATCATCATCATCATCATTTCAACTGAATGACGTCCACTGCTAAACATAGGCATCCCCCAAATATCGCCTCTTCGAGCAGCTCTGTGCTTCTCGCATCCAGCGGATTCCTGCAGCCTAAGCTCCGTCTTGTGGGAGGCCTTTGAACGCTACATCTTCCGGTACGCGGTCGCCACTCAGAACTTTTCGGCCCCATCGGCCATCTGTTCTGGGAGCAATATGTGTCCGGCTCTTTGTCACTTATGTTTGGCAATTCTTCGGACTATGTCAGTAACTTTGGACCCTTGGTTCTCCTTCGGATCTCTTCATTTCTGATTCGATCACGCGATTCGGAAACTCCAAGCCCTCTCCATTGCCCTTTGGGTGACTTTCAGCCCAAGGAGGTCCGTTGTGAGCGACCATTTGTCAGTGCCAGAGGTCATCACTGGCAACACACACTGGCCCTTTACAGTCCAAAACCTTGAAAACATCCGCCAATGCAGCGGTAAACAGTTTCGGAGAGATAACATCTCCTTGTCTCACATCTCGCTGCAGAAGGATAGGTATCGAGGTCTGGTCCTGAAGTCGGACTGACATCATAGCGTTTTCGTACAGACACTTCAGCACCCCTATGTACGATTGTACGATATGTACGACACCGTGTTGACTACAAAATATAAGTGAGCCAACTTTGCTTTGATTGGTATATTTGAATAAGATCCTCTATGCTAAAGTTTGGTTGTGGTCCGACAAACAATGGAGGCAGTAATTTAGAGCTCATTAAAATTTACATCGCAATTACAGAACAGCTGGCCCGCAGCTGAGCGGAGCTGTTTCCGCGGGGTGGGGTACTGAGTCGTGTGGTTAATAGCGAAGTGGAAGGAAACCCCTTTTATTTAAATGGTAACTACTGTCGGAATTCTGTTCTGAGCCGATTCGTATCAAGGCAACAAATTACAAAGCATGTGCATAGAATAGTTATAATGTTTATAATGTGTAAGAGTACGTAGGTACATTTCTTAATTCACACAATAAATTAGTTTTTCTACTCAATTACGGCAAACGGCACGGCGCAGTCTATTCAGGGGTACCTTTTGTATCCAACCTCTGTAATATCTATTTATGTTTGCACACCTCTTTGTAAACTTTTGTCAAAGTTTATGTTGTGTGCTAACACACAGGGTATCTCACATAAAAAAAGAAAATATTGCGAACTCTAGTTAGTCATAACCCTGTGCAGAGCATAAATGATATAATCATGACAAATGCGTGACAATGACGGGCAGTGGCAATGATTATGAAAGATACAGAATTGGCAGAATCATTGATAAAGAGATGGAGCCATTACTATAAAACTGGAATTGGAATTGGAAAGATAAAGAAGGTGCTGCCACTACATACTTTTAATACTGGACTAATCTGTTTGTTTAAAAATGAAATTGTTACATTAATCAATTATTAAATATTATGTTCATAAAAGTGTAGTTATTATTCAATACGCATTACATATAACTACATAGTTTTGATATTCTATATTCTAAAAACTTTTTCATAAAAAAAAAAACAACTTCAGAAAAAAAAAAACACTATAAGGTGAAAAATAATTTTGGAAGTCGGTGTCGCTGGTTCCGCATTTTCGTTTTTTGACACCGACTTGCGAAATTAAAGTTATTTTTCACATTGTAGTGTGTTTTTGGAAGTCGGTTGATTTTTTTTCACTTTTTATTTATACCTACCCCACACAAATTCATATAACACTACTTGCTATGTAAATATCAGTGACAGGAAGCTATTAAAACATCGTCAATATAAACTAAGTGGAAAAAAATCGTATTATTGTAGCTAACTCAAAAACTACTCAAGCAAAGTTAATAAAATTTTAATAAATATGGGACCACCCCTGAGGCATGCATACCTTATCCATTAAAAATGAGAGAATTTTGCGAATCCGTCTATGACGGAGTTACGCCAAATATACATGAAAAAAAAAATATAAATCAAATTGAGAACCTCCTCCTTTTTTTGAAGTCGGTTAATTAAATCAGTTCTTTAACAAAAAAGTTATGCTAGAATTTACTTGAAAGATTAGAGGTACCCCAATAACTACTTTGAAAGAAATGAGGGTGTACGGTGGTATACTGAACACATCTGCGTACTGCATCTGCGTTTATAGAGTACAATCGTGATGTTATGTTGTGCGATTGCGTAAACAATGCATACATATGCGATAGCAGCAATCGCGGTTGTTTTACTGGTATTTATTGAAGAGTTCCGTTGTCTGTCTCCGAAACTCATCATCAGAACTTTACGAAATTTAAATGGGTCCATTTCGGAACAGGCCTCTATCGAACGAAAAAAGAATTTTGCAAATCCGTCCATATATGACGGAGTTATGCCCGAACATACATAAATATATATAAACATCTGACTTGATAACCTCGTCCTTTTTGAAGTCGGTTAAAAATACTCGTGAAATCGCATATCCCAATTACCATCTTAGTTCCAAAACTGGCAACATAAAGACCTCCTCGAATACTTATTTTCTGCAAATATTTGCCAAGTAACGAAAACGTAAGAAAGCTGTGGTGGAATTTAAATTTTATCAGATATTTTTGAAATATTATTAACTTTTTGTCTTTAAATTATTTAATTTGTAGAACGTACACAAAACATATGTATCCTATGTCAGAATTATAACTCAAGAACGCTGTCTTGCCGTCAACGGCGTACAAATATTCGAATTAAGTATAATTTATAATTAATTAGTATTGAAAACCATTAAAACAATCAAAATGAATTAATGAAAAACATGCATTATTACATATAATAAAAAAAAAAACAATACTTAAATTAAAGAGACTTGTGACTAAATAATAAAGTCGCTCGAAGGCTTCCCGCAGTCGGTTCGTGGATGGGTGGGTGACCATCCATTACATACCGAGACCACTCCGTGCCTCGGACAGCACGTGAAGCCGCTCGCCACATCTATTATTCGTCGATCTTTGACAGTCGTTACGTGTAGTCAGAAGCCCAAAAGTATGACAACCAGTCTTCACCCTTGTTCACAAACATTACTACTTATGAGGTCTCACAGCGCGCGGACACATAGGGTCCCAAAATTTAATCTTACACAATAATTGAGCGGCGACTGGCACTATGCGTCCCTTCAAATGAACACATAGATAAGATAGTCTGCTAGCTATATTAGACAACTCACGGTAGTGTCCAGCCTACGTCAAAGAGTTAGGCTATTTTTGTTTCTTGAGGTTTGGTTTGGCTATGTTTGAGATTGTTTTCGTTTCTACTCTAACCTACTGATCGAAGATGAATTTGATAAAATATTATATCAATGAGCAAAGCAGAATAAGTCGGTACCAGAAAAGTGATCCAGGATTTTTACAGTTCGGATGAGCCTTTTGATTATTACAGTTCGGATGAGTTTAGACGGCGCTACAGATTTTTGAAAGATGCGCTACTTTTTATATTCTGGTCGTGCAACTGATAAATGAAGATCTAGACAATTAAAATAGAATTAAAAAATAAAACCAGCCAAGTGCCCGACTCACCATTGGCTGGTTTTTCGCGCACGATGGGTGCCGTATTTTTTTCCGTTATAAATAAAAACGTCAAAAAAATCATATCTGTTGTATAGAAGCGTGTTAAAAATCAAGTTTGTTGTATGGGAGCCCCCTTAAGTATTTATTTTATTCTATTTTTTAGTATTTGTTGTTATAGCGGCAACAGAAATACATCATCTGTGAAAATTTCAACAGTCTAACTATCACTGTTCATGAGATACAGCCTGGTGACAGACGGACGGACGGACGGACGGACGGACAGCGGAGTCTTCATAATAGGGTCCCGTTATACCCTTTGGATACGGAACCCTAAAAAGATCTAGGGAGCCGTAGCCGACCTCAACGCGGGGTCTACGAAGCCGTAGCAAACTTATATGCAGGGTCTACGAAGTCGTAACAGGCCACTACGCACCGCCTACGGAACCATAGCGGACCTCTACGCAAAGCCTACGGAGGCGTAGCAGACCTCTACGGAAGACCTACGGAGGCGTCGCAAACCTCTGCACAAAGTCTTCGGCACGGAAACCATCTTCTACGCAAGGCGGAGTCGTAGAAGACCTCTACGCAAGACCTTCGGAGTAATAGCGGACCTTTACAAAAGACCTACGGAGATGTAGCGGCCCCCTACGCAAGGCCTACGTAGGCGTTGCGGACCTCAACGAAAGCCCTACGGAGGCGTAGCAGTCTCCTACGCAAGGCCTAATAAAGCGTAGCGGACCTTTACGAAAGACCTACGGAGGCGTAGCAGTCTCCTACGCAAGGCCTAATAAAGCGTAGCGGACCTTTACGAAAGACCTACGGAGGCGTAGCAGTCTCCTACGCAAGGCCTAATAAAGCGTAGCGGACCTTTACGAAAGACCTACGGAGGCGTAGCAGTCTCCTACGCAAGGCCTAATAAAGCGTAGCGGACCTTTACGAAAGACCTACGGAGGCGTAGCAGTCTCCTACGCAAGGCCTAATGAAGCGTAGCGGACCTTTACGAAAGACCTACGGTGGCGTAACGGACCACTACGCAAGGCCTACGGGCACGAAGTGGACCTCTACGAAAGAGCTACGGAGGCGTAGCTGCTGTCTACGGACGACGTACGGAGGCGTAGCACTAGTATTCCACCTCGCCTGGCTGCACCGCCCCGCCCGCGCCCCTCTCGCGAGGGGATGTTCTCAAGCGACCCTAGTTGAATACGATAAGGTTTCTTTAATTATTTCCACCATAACAAAATCAAAACACAACGGCGCGGTTCTTGAGATTCTCATTTATTTAATTAAATAGTAAATCCGGCACTCGGAATTATATTTTTCCCTTTTTTGTTTAAGAAATATTAAAGTATTCGTTTTGGATCACTGTTGAAGACTCATTGTGATTCCATTATAATTTAATGGCAGGAGTGAACTGGTGCCTTATTGTAAGCTATAAACTGCAAGTATCTAAATGTGTTATCACCGGTCGTAACAAATCCATTCCGTGATCCCAAACCGTCCCTTTAGTGGAACACAACATCGTGTGCTAAGTGCTGTACATCGCCTCGCCAGATCAGTGTGCGGTGCGCAGTCAGCGGTAATTTACAGATGTTACATAAAACATGTCACGTACATAACTCTGTATCACATGTATTATACAACGTGTAACGTTAAATGCGCAAAACCTGAAAATAGTTTGATCAGAATAACGAGGAGAATTAATTTAACCACTTTTTAATATAGGTCACATTTTTCAAAAAATCTTCATAAAAAACTTTGCCGTGTCTATTTATTAATAGGTCAAGCAAGCCAATGTCAGCGCGGCGCAGCGGCCCGGTGACGACTCCTCCCTCGATAAAGCGTCGTCGCAGACGCAAGAAACTATCAGAATGGCCAGTAAAACTAAAACAGCACATAAAACCTATACAATTTTGTTAATGACTTATTTTCTCTCTGAAATAGGTCAATTGAATTAAAAATCAGTTGGGGTGTCTGAGGTTTTGCGCATTTAACGTTACACGTTGTATAACTAGCTTTTAGCTAAGACCAACTCGATAAACTTAAGCGGCTTCAAAATGTTAGTACAAGAATCATATTTGGCTTGCGCAAATATGACCATGTTTCCGAATTTCGTGTGAAGCTCAAGTGGTTACCAATTCGCCTTCGTCGGAATGAAGAAACGTTTCCTGTTTATGTGTGACGCCCACACGAAATTTTGAAGGTCTTCAGAAAACTTGAAGCTCAAAATACCTTTTCATTCCGGAACATTCCTTGATACATCCTTTTCTGTCCAGGCCGCTCGTTTGTGGAATGCATTGCCAGGTGAAATAAAACGCGCGCAGTCGTTACATGTATTCAAAAGACTCGTAAAGAAACACTACTTGTCGTTGTGATCTTGTTGTCCTAACTGCAGTCATCTACAGTCTTCTTATATTTTCATTGCTTATTTATTTAGTAAGTATGTATTTATGTATCTATAATTTTGGATATGTATATGGGTCATATTCAAAATAATTGTAAGTTACGGATAGGAAACAGACATGAATATTATTTGATTGTAACAGAAAAATAACAGAAAGGAATTATTAGGGCAAGTTTAAATAGCACACGCTTATAAATTAAATAATTAAGGTTGAGCTAATTAAAACATCTGGAATAGTAGAATACCATCATCACTATCACTACTTATGCATACCTATTACAGTTCACCTACTAAGATTAAGTATAACAGGCTACGAGTGCGAAGCCGGTGTGGGTCGCTAGGTGGGTACATAATGAAAAAACATTTTGATGATCGTATTTTAATTGGTATAATTGCCATAAATCAATAAACAATTCGTAAAGCAGTTTAAACTGCATGATTTTAATAATTAGAGTTCTGTGTGGATGTTACTTTTTGGCTAGCTGACTAAGCACTTACAGTATTAACAATTTAGTTTTTTAATGAAAAAGAGTTTCTCAGATATTAATTTTAAAAATACTCACAACATACAACTTTACACTGACCTGTAAATTGCAAAAAACCTGAGACATTTTGAATTTCGCGGGCTACCTTGGCGCATCCCCCTTAACTGATACTGAGACGGCCAACGAGAGGCTGGGTACGCCTCGGCGAGGCTGCGCGGTTAGTACAAACGGCTCAAGCGGTGAGGACTGAGCATACGCAGTAAAACATGCACACACAGACAATACATGGCACAGCAATGCAATACATGCCACATTATACGCAAACTTTACATACTTCAAATAAATTTAAGTCAGTAAAAAAAAAAATGTTTTGGCTAACCTGCGGTGCAGTAAATATTAATATTTTATTTTCATTAATTCATACAACATGAGACAATGTGATACACCTAATCATTCATATCTGTTACGTAACAGAAAAAAGTGACAGATAAAATAACTGATATGAATTAATTGCACGTGTCTAATCTACAAATCTATTTATTTCCACAACAATTCGAAATGTTATACGAATATTTTATAGTTATAACAAATATCACAATACAGCCATTTCCTAGTATGAGTATTATAACAGTAATTACTTACCGCTATTGTAAACGACTCACATTGGATATACTTTTAAAAGTCTAATTTTCTTCGACAACGAAACGAGCTGAAAAACTATATTGAACAAAATCCCCGAGCGTTTATTCTTACGTTATGTAGTGACAGCTAGTGAACTCATGTTGCCAGTATATCAAATTTCTTTATTGCCATGGAAATAATGTTAAAATAGCATAACAGAGAAGAATGACAGATATGATTAAAATCAGGAGACTCATTAATAAATTAAATTTGGAGAACACTAAATAGTATTTTATATTTTGTTTAGTGAAGTGTTGAAAGTTTAAACAATATTCTCTGAATATAGTTTTTTTTTTAACTTTTGTGTAATGGTTAATAATTAAATTATTTTTTTTTGTTTACCGTCAAAGACGTGGACATTGAATACTTGTATAAAACGGAACCTACGCAATGACTGGTTTAATTTTTTTTTAATGAATTGTTTAGCTGTACCAAATGTTTCGTTGTTTTTTATTAAGCTCAAATAAAAATTTAATCTGTTTGTTTATAAAATTTTAGTCAGTTGTATCTCGTTATGAAAATAATTGGGTAGGACATTAAGACAATAGTAAATATACAATTATTTTGAATATGATCCATATATATGTGTATCTATTTTATTGTATACATAATATATGCACCAACGACAGCCCCATTTTATGTCCAGGAAAATCACTGTCCATTCCAAGGTTGCCTGGAAGAGATCGCAGAAAGCGATAAGGCCGCCCGTTGTATATGTTGCAGTGTTTGATGTATTTTTTATGTTGTGTATTTTTGTGGTGTACGATAATATAATAATAATAATACATTTAATTTAATAAAATAATTAAATAAAGTATATATAAATAAATAGGTCGCCAAGCGCAGGTATGATATAAGCTTGGCATCAAGCTCAGCTGCGCCTGAGACACTAGAAGCTCAGCCTTGCGTCATAAGTAACAGTTTATGTTGAAGCCATCACATAACTTGCACATCTAAGCGTCTTAAGTCGTAACATCGTTAACTGGATGACTTGTAAAGAGCCGGCCAACTCCTTTTCGCCGACGCGTTAAGAACGACTTGGCGGCCGTTAATGCCATGATAACACTATTTCTGCCGACTTTACTTGTTTGCTTGTCAAACTTGTCCCTCGTCACTAGAACATTTACCGATGCCATTTAACTGTACCATTTCTAATTCAGACTACTTATTGATTGGGTAGGTAGGTTGGTAGGTATTTCCGATTTGTAAACCTAAGAAAAGGGCTATCGATAAAGTTCAAGATTTGAGAGAATTGAGAGCTTTTAATTATCTTGTGAATAGCTGCCGAAAAATCAATCGATTCGTACAAAAGTAACCGAAATTTAATTCAACATTTTAGCAGATTTCTATTCGAAATACTTAAATGCATATTTTTTAGTTCTCTTGCAGGTTAAATAGTTTCTTAATTCTTTATAAGAAAATTGTATTTGTAATTTATCTCGGACACTGTTAATAAAGAATATATTCCATATAAGCTCGAGCATTCTTTCCAAGTTGAAAATTCTGTAAATATTTTAAACAATTGGGAAGTTTTGTTTCAGGTGAAGCATTAATTTTTAATGTGTTTAACGTTTTCGTTTTTCATATAGCTTCACATTGACGCCGAGTCCCTTCTTCACAAACTAAACAAAATTTAAGTTCATTTTAAGTTAAATTTGAATTCAGTGCATCTTTTTATTTCTATTACATTAAGAAAAGCACAGAAGATACAATTAGTTAAGTCCTGTCAAATTAGTCAGCGCCTGACGTAAATTGACGTGTTTTTAGTAGCCAATTTTTTAATCACATCTAAACATGTCTATGGAGTATCTTAATCTGACAGGACTAAACTAAACTTCTGTCCTTTTCTTAATGAAATAGAAAGAAAAAGATGCACTGAACTCAAATTTAGTTTAGTTTGTGAACAAGGGAGTCGATGCCATTACATCAGGTTGGCACAAAAGTAATGCGACACTTGGTTTACGTTTTATATTTTTTATTATTATTAAAATACAAAAAGCTTTGTCTATGATGTAATCACCATTAGCATCTTATTGCCAACGATTCGGCAAAGTTTGAATGCCTCTCGCCCAGAACTCTGATGGCTTTGCCTCGAAAAAGTTGTTCAACTCCGCCTCTACATCAGAGAAATCATTAAATGTTTACCCCGCAAATGTTGTTTCAGGGCTCTAAACAAATGACAGTCTGATGGGGCGAGGTCTGGGGAATAAGGTGGGGTATCGTCTTCCAGCCCAAGTTCTCCAACTGTTAGCGAACGACAGATGCGACGTAAGGTCGAGCGTTATCAAGTGGTAAAACTACATTGACTCGTCTTCGTCGTTTTTTTCTTTATAGCAGCAGATAGTTTGGTGAGCTGGGTTGAATATTTGTCTGCGTTTATAGTTTCATTGTGTAATTGTTCATAAAACACCATACCTTCCGCATCCCAGAAACAGCAAAGCAGGACTTTTAAGCGGTTCTTTTGACTCAGCTTAGGTTGAGTTCTCGAGGTAGCCAAAAAGCACGACGTGTATCGTTCTCGTAATAAAAAATATAAAAAAAAAGTCCATGAATCCCTGATTCATCTCCAGTAACCAGATCAGACAAAAACTCTTTACGTCGGGGTTGCAGCAAAAGTGATTGACAGATAGCGACACGGACTGCACGACTGGCGTCTGTAAGGATGTGCGGTACCCACCGAGCCAAAACTTTTCGATACCCAAGCTCATGCAGATGGTATTCCACGGCGTGGTGACTGCAGTTAAGTGCATCCGCTTATTCACGAGTGGTAGCATCCGGATTCAACTGAAGTTCGCGGCGTAAATCTTCATCATTCACTGCGGGTGGTCGTCCTAAGCGTGGCTGACTTTCAAGGCTCCTGTTTCCTGATCTAAAACGGTCAAACCATCGGGACACCGTCGCATGGCTTGTACTTCTAGCGCCCAATGCAGTGTTGATATTGTCAGCCGCAGCCCGCGCACTGTGACCTAACAAGTACTCGTATAAGTATAGTGTTCCATTTGTCACTCGTCCATTTTTCTTCAAACTGACTAAACTGATCGCGAGGGCGGCTTTATATACCCTCACATCACAAGTACCTAGAATGTTCTACAACATTCTAGAATATTATCGAAAACAATTAACTTTGTAAAAGGAAATTTATAGACTTTTGTGGAATGTCTCATTACTTTTGTGCCAATCCAATATGATTATACAGTACTTAGGAAGTACAACCGTGTAAGATTATTGTGGACTAAGTTAATAATAATAAAAAAAAATACCGTAGTTAGTAGGTTTGGTAAATTGAATGCCTTTTAGATTCGTTTGCTGTTTATTTTCGATTAGCTGGCCCAGTAAGTGGCCACGTCACACGCAGCATCAACGGCATTCATTCATTCATTAGTTGCTGCTCATATTAACACACGCTATTTCCGATTGAGCATATAGGTATATCTTCTATACTTACAATAAAATCGTAACGAAGTTGAAACTGCACATTAAATATCTCTGAAAAAAATAATTGCTACGAGGTCCGAGAACGATTAGAAATGGGACATTCTAAAATCTATGTCATTTTAAAATTTTTCTCAGTTTGTCTGAATGTATGTTCCAGCGCCACGCAACACCGTACCATCGTATAGATTCTGTTAAAATTTTGCGTAGATATTTCCTATAGCTCTGGTCAGTCGGTAGGCTGTAAATTATCATGCTGCTTGCTTGGATAAGCAATATTGCATTATGTTCGCATTCTTCTATAGTAAACGTAAGCAGTAGCTAGTCTAAGAGATAAATCTGATCCCTGTTTATTATATATGCATCGGTGCTAGTTTCTAACTGAACGACGAAGATAATCCCTAAAATTACTGTGAAACACATGTAAATGAGATACTTTTTAAACTTACAGGACAGCCTGCGATTTAAACATCGATAAATTGTGATAAGTAGACCCCTGTCATGTGGGAGATAATACCGTAGTCGGCGGCCGGTGGGTTCGACTGTTCGGATATACATGTGGGAGATAATACCGCAGTCGGCGGCCGGTGGGTTCGACTGTTCGGATATACATGTGGGAGACAATACCGTAGTCGGCGGCCGGTGGGTTCGACTGTTCGGATATACATGTGGGAGATAATACCGTAGTCGGCGGCCGGTGGGTTCGACTGTTCGGATATACATGTGGGAGATAATACCGTAGTCGGCGGCCGGTGGGTTCGACTGTTCGGATATACATGTGGGAGATAATACCGCAGTCGGCGGCCGGTGGGTTCGACTGTTCGGATATACATGTGGGAGATAATACCGCAGTCGGCGGCCGGTGGGTTCGACTGTTCGGATATACATGTGGGAGATAATACCGTAGTCGGCGGCCGGTGGGTTCGACTGTTCGGATATACATGTGGGAGATAATACCGTAGTCGGCGGCCGGTGGGTTCGACTGTTCGGATATACATGTGGGAGATAATACCGCAGTCGGCGGCCGGTGGGTTCGACTGTTCGGATATACATCTGTACATCCAATACATCTACCTGCCCAGTGGCCCTTCCAGAGTAACAGTCGTGACACTTTATTTGACGTTATCTTCTGCCTCATAACTTAAAGCTTATCATCCGTCTGCAGAACTGTTTCTGTTACAGATTGAGCAATTTTTTGGAATTTGAAGTTAGAAGAAGGACGGACTTTGGAACACGGAAGTTGGGTGGGTAACCACTTCAAGTTAAAAATTATACTGTAGTAATAACTTAATTAAACATTTTTAACATGCATTCAGTTAAAAAAAAAACCGGCCAAGTGCGTGTCGGACCACGCACAATGAAGGGTTCCGTAGTTGGAATGAATTTATCCCAAGAACAAACTTAACATTAAGGATCCCTGAATCGAAAAATTGTTTTCACATCCCCGCAATATTTTTGAAAGACCTACCAACGATACCACACCGATACCACACCATGGGGTAGACGAGAAAAAAAAATACCCACTCTACGTGTAGAGAAGGTAGCCTAAAATTTTCTTTTCCTTGATTTTATTTTATCACTTTGTCGGCGTAATTAATATCCGTGCCAAATTATAGTTTTCTAGTACTAAGAGTTTCTGAGCTAAGCTGCAGATAGACAGACGGACGGACAGACGGACATAGCGAAACTATAAATGATAAATGATAAATGATAAATGATAAATGATTTATTTTCTGTAAGTAGGTTTGTACAAACACTTTTACATGTCAATCATATTTTTTTAAACTAGATGAGGTCGGCGTTTCCTATCTGACTACTCTGAGAAGAAAGGCCGAAACAAACTCAGAGGTCACAGTCTCTTTTAAAGTCCAGACATAATCTTGGTCAGATCATGTGAAGACCATGTAGATTGGTGTCTGAAATGGTCTTTTGAGTAAAGAACCACACAGATTGAGCGGACCTGTCCAGTCAGTGCACGCGTTCATTGTTGACTACGGAACCCTAAAAAGCAAGTTTAACCGTCAATCATTCTTATATTCGCACCTCCATGTCCTCAATGTGAACATGAACTCAGAAGCACTCCGTTGTTCTTTACGCGTTCATCCAAATCACGATCTGTGTAAATTACGAACCATTGTTATGTGAATCTCAGCTAATACAGCGCGTTACTTCCCGCAGGCGTCGTGGGGGGTGACAGGAGGGCGGGGCGGGAGTATGGGGGTATTTGCCACCTGTTCACGGAGATATCACTCCGTAACGTTCAAGCGATCCCTGAAGGGAAACATAGGAGAGAGGAGAAGAGAGTAGGTCGAAAAGATAAACCTTATAACACTTTTTCCCACCTTAAATGTAATTGAAGACCTCACGACCGCCAGGTAGCAGGTAGCAGGTAGCAGGCCCCGCAGCTCCAGCTCCGAACGTTACGTCAACGAGGGGGTACCGCGTACGTGCCAGTCGACAGGCAGGCAAGGATTATGAAATTAACGTGTTCGTTATAAGATGGATTGCCTGTTACCAAGCTATATAAGAGCTATGTGTGAATTTACCAAAATAGTTTGTAAGTCAGTCATGGGTCCGACGCCGCCCTCGCTAATGTTCTACGAGGACCCACATTAAGTAGCAGCGGACTGTTGAGATGCCGCGACAAGCGACCTTTCGCTACATTATGCAGATCATATTAATCAAACCAACCAACAATAGCAACATGTCCTATAACCAAACTTTTGGGTTTTATTATGATGTCAGATCTAATCTGATTCAAATTCAAATTCAAATTCAAAATGTTTATTTCAGACAATAACAATCCATATTTTGTTATTATATACAATATTTTAAACTATGTTCGTACACGTAATATACCAAAATTAAATTAAAATTAAACGAAAAATTAAAATTAGAATTAAATTAAAATTATCTTAACATTAAAATCAAAGTTAAAATAAATATTAAAATCAAAATTACAATCAATATTAAAATCAAAATCACAATCAAAATTAATTACAAATTAAAACAAATTCCAATAATAAATAAATAAAATAAAATAAAATATTTTTTATTTCAGACATATTATGCAACGTCCATATAGAGAAAAAGAACTAAAATTAAATTAAATAACCCTCTCAATTAAAGACCTCCACAGCGGAGATGAGACTCTGTTAGCTATCGTCTTCAGGATTTCATTGCGGCTACCACGCACTCTGTAGATCAGGGACACCGTCTTCTTGCGCATGACGGCATGAAAGCCGTCGGTGTGATGAAACGCGAACATCCCCGATGCACTACAGAAGCGAGGCAGCCCCAACATCACCCTGAAGACGTTGTTATATTGTATTCGCAGGTTCTCCAGCGATCTTTTGGTATGACTGGTCCACAGACTCCCAGTGTACATGCTCTGACAATATGCTTTAAAGAGAGTTATCTTAACTTCATCAGAGCACCTGTAGAATCTGCGGGCCAGCATGTTGCCTCTGACAGCCAAAGACCTGCGTTCCCTCTCTATGTCTACATTGTCTTCAAGACTTTCAGTAATGCAATGTCCCAGGTATTTGACCTTATCCACTCGATTAATGCTTAAACCATTCAAAGTAACTTTATGTGAATGGTTGGGGCACTTACCGGCGGCCCTGAAAACCATGTATTCAGTTTTTTGTACATTATACAAAAGGCCATGCGTTTGAGCATACTCTTCACATACTCTCAACATCTCTCTGAGTCCCCCCACCGTCGGGCTCAGCAGCACCATATCGTCCGCATAGCTTATGTTGTTAATCTTAACTCCATCTATCGAGCATCCGACGCGCATGCTGCTGAGCTCCACGATGAGGTCATTGACATATAGGTTGAAGAGCTTGGGAGATGTCAAGCCCCCCTGTCTCACCCCGCTCTCCAACCCATATGCCCCAGACAGAGTATGAGCCCATCTCACATAATTGGTTTGCTTACTATACCAATATTTTAATATATTGAGCATGGTCACCGGTATACCCCTGTCCCTTAACTTTCTCCATAGCACATCGTACGATACAAGATCAAAAGCCTTGGAGAGGTCAAGGAAACAGGCATACACCGGAGTTCCACGCTTGGTATAGTATTGGACAGCATGCTTGAGGCTTAATATCGCGCTTTCAGTGGATAGCCCGGGTCGGAACCCGAACTGAGCGTCATGCAAGTTAATAAATTTATCTAAATAAGAGTCAAGCAAGCCGTCCAACACCTTAGCTATCACAGTTGCTAGCGATATGGGACGGTAGTTATTCCGATCCGAGATATCACCGGTTTTGTTCTTCACAATAGGCACTACGATCGTTTTCATGAGGTCATTTGGCAAATAAGAATGAGTCATGCACATTGTGAAAAACACAGCCAGAACCCTCGGTAGATGAACCCCCGCATATCGCAAGTGTTCAACACTGAGGCTGTCATGACCAGGAGACTTGCCACCGGTCATTTTTTTCAGGACATGTCTGACTTGGCTAGCGGTAACATGCACAATTGATTCAGAGGGCGATGAATCCGTATGTTTTCAATACAATAACATGTGTGATGAAGTGCTACTTAATTTGTTTAACATGTATTTGTTGTGCTCGGCAGTCGGCTCCAGTAGGCGTGAGCTCAGGGGGACGAGTATTTTTTATATCACGCGTTTGATCAATGTTCTGTATGTAAAGATGTTCATATTTGCAGTTCACATCGAAAGGAAATTATTTTTCGACATCTTGAAGTGATGGATGTCGAAGAAAAAAATTAGGCATTCCAATTTCTTTATAAAAATGACGACATTGAAAGTCCTCAGGGACAGTAAACCGCCAATATTTTCCAGCGAAACTAATCAATTTTATTTTTCTCCGCCCTTAGCTTTCTACAAGGATTTAATTTGGAAGCGCGCAGCTTCGAGATACATTGCGTAATAATGGAGTCCCCTTCCTCCGCCTGTAGGGAAGCCATCACCTCGCCGTGATAGCTTTACGTGCTACAAACGAGTTTATAAGTGGTTTTATGAGTGTGTAACGTAACGTTAAATTGGCCAAAAATTGCGAAACAAGCATTTCAAGTTATTATCACTAACGTAATTATATTACTTACACCATCTTACAAAAATAACTAATAGGTAGGTAGGCTGAAGACTGACAAATCCTTTTATTGCTAAACTTGTGTAAGTTCAGCTATTTCTCAGCAGTGTCCTAGCGGCGCGCGCCTGTCGGCTAAGTTTTCTCTCGAACTTTGCGAGTGTACGCTCAAGTATGTGATCGGTTCTTCGAGCAGCCCGGTTTATAATATAAACTTGCACACTGTGAAGGAACGTTTCGTAAGTTAACTACAAGAACGCACAGGAACAGTTATGAATGCGAAATTAGGCTTTACGTACTCTGATAAGTACCTACCTACTAATCTGGACACCTCTGCTCCATCATTGTCGTTGTTGTGTTCGTTGCGTAGCGTCAATTACGAATAGTTAGATGATAATGTTTTCCCCTTACATATGCGACCAGTATACAAAGACTATACAAAGACTACTTTGAAATACCTCATCGTCGTGCCATAATTTGAAGCGTACCAATTATTATCCCAGCTAGGGCGTGATTTTATACGAGAGGGGAACCATAAAACGTTCGCGGTCGAGGGGAGCCAACAGGCTTGACTGCGGCGCATGAGGACGTGCGGACGTGTCATCAAGTGCGCGCTCCACGCTCCACGCTACTCGGTGCGCGGCACGGCGGCGTCATGGGCGTGCGGCTGTGTCGTACGCACGTGTGTCGCACGGCTGTGTCGCACGGACGTGTGTCGCACGGCTGTGTCACACGGACGTGTGTCGCACGGTTGTGTCGCACGGACGTGTGTCGCACGGCTGCGTCGCACGGACGTGTTCGCGGAAATCGCTGAACATACAGCCGACACATATCGAAGCATCGCCGCGCCGCGCCTTGGGGCCGCCACATGTCAGCACACGCCGTTTGCCTGGACTAGTTTGGGATGGTGGGCGTGCTGACCGAGCAGAGCCGAGACCATCCACGTTGAATATTAAGTTAACTGTTAGCTCCGGCTTAGGAAATTAAGTACCAGCGACCATTGAACACAATAACGTAATATGTAGTATCGTTGTATGTATAGATGCCAGCACATCAAGCTACCCGAAAATGTAAAATTTTCCTAAACAATTTTGAACCTAATAGTTTAGCGATAAAGTTGAAAATCTATTAAAGAAATTTGACAGATTGTAGTAGCTTGATGTGCTGGCGTCTGTACAACAGCGAACCAGTAGGTATATATATGCGTATAGTGTGTAAGTAGTTACGAAATCATTCGCAAATAAACTTTTAGAGAGCAAAAACACAATTAACTAGCTACTAGCGAGCTGGCGTGAAAAAGGTGCATTAAGAAAAGCGCTAGCGCATTAATGCTAGGCATAAAGATAATATGTTAATCTCAGAAAATACACGAAGTCGCTCCCATATGACATGATCATCATTTATCAGCCAATAATGTTCCCACCTCCTCTCGGTGAGAGGAAGTGGACCAGGTATCCTCGATGGGGTTCAAGTCTGGGTTGCATGCTGGCGACTCCATACGTGTGATAGCGACATCTTCAAGGTAGTCAAACACTATCCAAGCTATTAAAGAGACGAGCGTTATCTTGCATAAAGATGGCGTTCACGCCCATGTTTACAAAAAATGGGCCAACATATTCATTTAAGATTTCATTCACGTATCTTCCTGTAGTTTAAGTGCCATTTTCTATTACCTACTACTTACTCGGTGCGGCTTACGGAAGAAATTCCAGCCCACCGTTGTATGAAGCCTCCGCCAATCGCCATAATGCATGCTTGGTTATAGCGCTCTCCTGGTCTTCTGTAGACTCTTTGCCACCCATCTTGCGTGTATAGCCTGAACCTCGACTCATCCGAAAACATTACTCTTGACCAGTCATCCAAAGTCCAATTCATGTGTTCTCTAGCATACTCAGCCTTGAATTTCGATGCTGCCTTTCGATTTTTGGACCATTTGCAAGTCTAAATGGTTTCAAGTTTCAATCAATCAATCATTTATTTAGTTAAACATAGTATGGTTACAGATAGTATATTGTTTGCTTCAGCAAGACGCTGCCTCACTGCACGCGTGCTCAGATTGCCCTCCAGCACGCAGAAGGTGATTAGTGACTTCAACAGCCGTTTGAAATCGATTTCTCAATATTGTTTACACCATATTATATCGACCCTCCCGCGCTGTCGTGCACCTTGTTCGGTCTCTTCCTGTCTGCGAATATTGGACCCAGTCTCTTCAAATCGCTGGAGCACTCTTTGAACGGTTGATAGCGACACACCAGCAGTTCTCGCTGTATGACGCTGACTGCGCCCGTCTTCATTCATTGTCAGAATTCTGGTACACTCTTTAGGGGTTAGTGGCATGTTTTTCATCGAATTTGACCAGAATTATGAATTTCTGCACAAAAAATGCCTTATTTAGCAACTATAGTCGCTATATTTAGCAACAAAAGTAAAACAAATGGTCTCAAAGTTGTTCAAATTTAAAAAATCGTCTGTAATTTTATTTATTTTAAAATCACCAGAAAGACATAAAAAGGACCTTCCTATATTTGTAATTGAATTAACTTTAATTTAGTTTTTAATTAAAAGGATTGCTCAACTATTTTAACAGTTATCGCACGTTTTATAACCGACCCGCTTTTTAGCGGACCAGTGTACATGAAAAATTTTTTTTCTCGAATCCCATGAATTTTCGCATAGGTGTTATAGGGTGTTTAATTGTTGCAAATGGGTCACGCTATCACGTCCTGAAAGGAATACGCCAAGTTAAAAGGCACGCTGTATAACATGAGAACAATGCTTACAAAAATTACAACTTAAAAAGCCCACCCCATACTCTTTATTTGAGAAACGATATCTCAAAAATGTGTATGTAAATTACAATTATTTTATATTGTGTAAAGGTCGGTAATATAAAGTTTATTTACAAATACGCTATACTTCCAAAAAAGCTTGACAAGATCGACTCGATTCTTCAGATACCACTAATGCTTGGAAAAACTGCGTGACTTTTTTCAGTGAAGTTGACAAAAACTTAATTTTGTTTGTTGCTATTCAATTTTTTATTGATTTCATCCAATGCATTCAGCTTTTAGGAATGTTTGCCTTTGGAACATACCATGTGAACTATGTAGGATTGCCCGCCGAGCATATACCACTATGTATGATGTGTAATAACACTATGTATTTTTTCGCAGTGTTCTAGTTTTACTTACAATTGTTAATTTATTGCATAAATTATAGTAATTAATAAGCACTTTTACGCCTGAAGCACAGGTTCTGCCTAGTTCAGGCAAATTAACAACAGCACTTAATAGACTGTAAGCAAATTGTTGTAAAATATGTACACATTTTATGAAATAAACGATTTATTTAATTATTTGTATACACATACATGTATATATGTATGTATGTGTATACAAATAATTACATAAGTCAAGGACAATATTCAGTGGACACTCTTGACTAAAGTAAAATAACTTCATCCCACCCCTTATCCTTTACAGAAACAAAACAAACACGTGTTTCAGGAAAATGTTCTTTGTCTGCTCTATTCGAATATTACGCAGGTTTATTTTTATTATTTATAGTTTTGACAAGTCCAGAGGGGCCCGTGGCTAAATGATAAGAGCCGCACAGGTCGATCGATCAGGTTAAGCTAAGCTTGCCGCGGTTGGTCTGTGGATGGGTGACCATCTTTACATACCGAGACCCCTCCGTGCATCGGAAAGCACGTTAAGCTGTTGGTCCCGGCTGTCATTCGTAGATCTTTGACAGTCGTTACGGGTCGTCAGTAGCCCGAAAGTCTGACAACCAGTCTTACCTAGGGGTATCGTCTTACCCAGTAACTGGGTTGTGGAGGTCAGATAGGCAGTCGCTCCATGTAAAATACTGGTATTCAGCTGCATCCGGTTAGACTGGAAGCCGACCCCAACATAGTTGGGAAAAGGCTAGGCAGATGATAGTTTTGACAAGTCCAGACTAGTTCATAATGATAGTCGCATAATCGAGTGGACACATTGAAGTGGACACGTAAGTTATTTATTTAAAAACAATTGAACATTTGATTATTTCCATTATTTTGTTATTGTTCATTGTTATTTTACTTTATTTAAACATTATAAATACTCGTAGAAGTCATTATAATACTTTTCTATATTGAAAATACATTTCTCTATCTAATGTCCTATCGCAGGTATGCTAGAAGAGATTTCTTCAGAAATAAGCATCACCTTTGTACCTATTTTTCTGTTCTGTTTTTTCTTGTCTGTTTATATATGTGTGTAAATAAATGGTTAAAAAAAAATGTCAACTTCTGAAAAAAATTCTCTTTAAGTACATACAAAAAATTGTGATTCGTGATAGGAAAAAAAAAATGAATGTTATCGTAACATTGCGCAGAAATATAGTAAGTATATCGAAAAGTGCAATGGAAAAAGTTTGGAAGAAGTTTTTAAAATATGGTACCGTTGAAAATTTAAGAAGAAGAAGACGAAAACGTTGTACAACAGATTGTGACGATCGGAAGATTGTGAGGCTTATCAAAAAATCACCAACTTTAACGTGTCAGGAAATAATAGACGAGGTCGGACTAAATATAACTACGAGTATTTTATAAAACTGTTCAGCGTCGGTTGCATGAGAATGAGTTAAAAGCTTATGTACCTACCTAGGAAAAAGCCGTTACATATCAGTAGGTGTAACAAACTTAAAAGACTTCAATTTGCAAAAAAAATATATTATCATTCTGCAAAAAGGTTGTATGGAGTCATGAGAGTAAATTTGAATTATTTGGAACCAAGAGAAGAAGAAAAGTGTGGAGAAAATCAAATCAAGCTCTGGAAATTAATTTTATCGCAAAAACTGTTAAATATGGTGGGGGTTCTGTGATGGTATGGGGTTGTTTCTCTTGGAGTGCTGTTGGTAATTTAGTCGAAATAAATAGTAGAATGACTGGTAATGATTCGTATATTGATATTTTAAATGAAAATTTGGAAGAATCTTTATTAAAAATGAATATTGCTGATGATTTCGTATTTCAAATGGACAATGATCCCAAACATACGGCAAAAAAAACTAATAATTTTTTAAAAACCTGTATAGTAAAAGTTTTAGATTGGCCTCCACAATCACTCGACATTAATCGTATAGAAAATTTATGGGCGATATTGGATAAAAATGTATCGACTTTCAATCGGACCAACAAAAACGACTTTTTAGAGAATTTAAGACATTCATGGAATAATCTGGATGAAAATATTTTACATAAATTAGTGGAAAGTTTACCTCGACGATTACAAGTCATAATCACGGCTAAGGGTGGCTCTACTAAATATTAATGAAAGTTTTTTTGCAGTTTTTTATAGTGTCCACTAATTTTTGTCTGTCTCGTTTTTATAATCTGACAATTTTCACTTGAAACAATTATTGTAATAATCTATTTGTCTTATATCCTGATAGTTCTTTTCATGACAAATTTATATATACCACAGCTGATTCACTGATCTCAATAAAGGTTTAAAAAATATTTATGTTAATTTTTTCCTTCGGTGTCCATTTAATTTTGTCCTTGACTGTATATGTAGGTAATATTTGAAGCTCCTCGCGTGGTCTGCTTACTGTATTACATCACTACATAGTATAAAACAAAGTCGGTTCCCTGTCTGTCTGTCCCTATATATGCTTAGATCTTTAAAACTCCGCAACGGATTTTGGTGCGATTTTTTTTTATAGATAGAGTGATTCAAGAGGAAGGTTTATATGTATAATACATGCATAATATAGTAGAGAAACACTGATAGTTTTAGAGGTTTCTAATGTGATGTCGTAAATAAACACATTTTTTGCGTTTACATTGCAAACGCTGGCTGAATCCTACGAGATAGATCAAAATAATGTACTACAGTATTGTACACCTTAAAAAGGTCTACAAAAAAATTCACAATGGTATATGTCTATCTCTTAGGGGTAACCCACAATAACGATTTTTTATCCTATACTTTTTACAAGAAATAATGGCTCTAAAATGATCAGTGTTTCTCTACTAGGTATATTATGCATGTATTATAAATCTACCTCTTGAATCACTCTTATCTATAAAAAAAAAACCGCATCAAAATCCGTAGCGTAGTTTTCAAGATCTAAGCATACATAGAGACAGACAGACAGCGGGAAACGACGTTTTATAC
>OX451392.1:779495-819338 GCA_949629135.1 Eremobia ochroleuca
ATACACATAAAAATACAATAGGATAATGAAATTAAAGTCAAACACATGGAGCAAAAACATTTGAATCCCTCCCGCAGTAGATAGTAGATACGTCTGACATCTAAGTGTAGGTATACCTACTTATAATTTGATTTCTGAGATAACGGACGAGAACCTTTATACTCAAATTATTACTATGTCATATCCATATGTTTTTTACGGTGTGTACATAAATAATAAAATAAATAAATAAACTACGAATGTCTCGTGCATGATTCTATTAGGCGCCGGTGGCTACCAGGTTGCTTCACAAGCTGTGATCCTTCCGCGTGGAATTTAGAAAACCCCTGAATACCTAAATGTCGCCAATTTATTACAGTTATTGTTATAAGTATTAAGCTGGGTTTAGACCAAACGAACAAAAAACTAAAACAAGAGAAAGAGCATTGTTTTCTTGGTGTTCTTTAGATTATATTTCAGTACTATTCAAGAACAAAACTGAAAGAATGCTCTATCACTGTTTAAACAAAAGGAGTTGAAATAGAATGTGCATTCACTCGTTTGGTCTAAACCGACCGTTATCCATTTCCAATGCTATGCTATTGTGGCAGATCTGCCACAAATTAACCAGTTTTTCCAAAATACAAAATAATGTATGAGTAGATTAGAGTGGTAGTCGAGGAATGATGTGCGTATGAACTGAGGGACCACACTGGGATTCGCAAAATAAAAATCCTAGGATTCACTAGTAGACTTAAAACAATTGTAGAACGAATTTGTGAATTTGTAAACAAATATATTACAAACTACAGCCCTTAAAGTGTGGTCCCTTAGTTCACACGCACATGACAAATCGAACCTTCACGTGACGACCAAAACTTATTTATTTGACAAAACGTAAGGTTTTATGCACTTCGTTTTGTCGAAAGGTTTAGTCGCCAACTTCTTCGATTAAATGAGCACCTTCCCTACGCTCTGGCGCCTGACACTAAGCGCGCTAATCTAGTTTTACGGGATGAAGGTTTTTGTGGAGCTGGACGGCTGGGCGAGGCTTGTGATAACAACTCATTGTCTGTCACTTACCTACTAGGTTAAGTTGCTTTTTAGTTAAGTTTATAGTCCATTAGTCCGACGCGATCACAAACAAAAAGTCAATATAGACTATTCTTTAATACTAAATGTACTAATAGTTATTTCAGGAAGACAGCTCACTATAAAGTTTCGTTGGGTAACCAAAAATTACAAAACAGTGAAATCCCGAGAGATTTCGAGAGAGATTTAAGAAACCGAACTTACCTAGAACTTATGTCTGCTCCATTTGAAGGTGAAGTATGAAAGTCTTTTGACGCAAATGAGGTTATTTAGCATGTTAGGTACCAATTTTCGGTTCGCCTCCCACCACAGGGTACCTATAGGTAGATACTTTACTAAAGTTGATTCAAAACAGACGTTCTGAAAGTTTTGAGCGTATCTTTTGTTATTATTATTTCTCTTTCTTTGTATATTATACTCAAGCAAAGAGTACCTACCTGTCATGGGAATTGCTCAGTGTTTACGATTATTGTACCTTTTCAGCCTTCTTTTTGTTTCCTCAAAGCGAGTTTTAACTCCCTTTTGAGAGGTTTTTCCAGATGAAGTGGCGACCCTAATAAATGGAATTTGTCACCCTCTAAAGTCCGCAGACTCGGCTCCGCGCTCTCGATACGGGATGCAGGATATCTCCATGAGCACTGAGTAGATTGGTTAACAAGTGTCTAAAATTCGGGTAATTGTTGTGAATTCAATCTGCGGGCCCTCCACACTTTCGCAAGTTGTTTGTACGTCCCTAATTTAAAATGTTATCGCGTCTGAAAGTTTAGCAATAAGGTCTCGATGCCAGTGTAAGAGGTTGACTACGAGAGCACACTTACACACATAACGGTGAATGTATTGATTTCTTGTTGTCTTTTGAGCTGCTTAGTTGCGAATCAACTGTCCGACTACAATGAATGTCGGACAGTTGATTCGCAAGTGGCGTACGAGCGCCTCACCTATCAATGAAACAATAAAAACGTTTTATTTAAGTATCTCGTAGCCAAGCTCTCGTCAGCCTCGGAATTAGAGCTCAATAGCGTAAACATTTACCCGAGAGCTAGTCATCGACTGGACACGTCTGCTCGGCAGGCCGGCTGTTGCTGGTTTATAGCTTCTCAATAGCGAGAGACGAGCGCCGGGCCGGGTCGGGATTAGCGTCCGGTCCGGTAATGCGAGGTCGGCTGTAAAACGTCGCCGACTTTTACGAACGATAAAGCCGTTCGGGAGTGAAGATAGCGGCGTGCGGCGAGTAGGTACGCCGCCTGCCGCCTCCGTCCGCGACCCATTTGCATAACGAGTGGCGGTGCTCACGTGCTGCGCCCTACCCCGGCGCGGCGCCCGGAGCGCCCGCCGCTCAGCGTGCACACAAGCTATATTTCAAAATAACTATTGCCCGCGGATTCACCTGCATGCAGTCCAATATTGATCTCATAGGAATGTACCACTACAGTACTGGGACAAAAAATATCCTAACCTAACCCGGTGTGCCAAATTTTATTCAAATCCGTTTAGGCGTTAAAAGGCGTGAACACGTAGTTAAGTACAGACAGACAGTTACTTTCGCATTCATAATGTAGTAGGTACCCACTGACAACATAGAGACTTGAAAACGGTGGCTTTACCGCGTCTCTGCGGGCGGTACCTACCAGTAACTGCCAATGAGCGGATGCCTCGATCGAAATCGAGACGACATCGCTGGCTTCAGTCAAGTCTTGACATGTTGAGTGAACCTATCCTATATCCATCGCATATAACAACATCCTTTACGAGCGATACCCAACTCATTTCATTAGCTTTATCTATTCGAAGAATTCCCAGGGCGGGATCAATGAAATTATTTATTTCGCTTTGGATATTACGATCACGAATACACAAGGTGCGGTATACATAGCTACGATACAACGCGAACAATTTATTGCCCTTAGTTCAGTTCGGTCACCGTCTACAAAAGCTCGTAAATTGATTTCCTTAACAAGGTATAAACTGTATTATTGAGCGACGTGGGCAGGTACAGGTACCTACGAGTACCTAGCACCAATACACTAGGTGTTTGCGACGTCAACCAAGCACTTGGCGTTTTATGCAGTAAGACAGTATCAGCTGCTAACGTTTCATAAATAATCAGTAGTTACCTAATTTAAAATGTATTTGTTACGCGTGGTTGTTTATGATATTCGCTATCATCCGTAGCGCCACAGCATACATGGTATGACGGAGGAGGAGAATGTGGTGCGGCCGCATCAGGAGATGGCCGTGCTGTCACTAGAGGAGAAGAAGTTCTTGCTGGGCGTGGAGCGTGGCGACGTGGCGGGCACTCGTCGCGTGCTGCAGCGCGCGCGCGACACCGGTCACATCAATGTGGACTGCGTTGACCCGCTGGGCCGCAGTGCGCTGCTCATGGCCATAGACAACGAGAACCTGGAGATGGTGGAGTTGCTGCTGGAATTCGGCGTAGAGACACGCGACGCGCTGCTGCACGCCATCTCCGAGGAGTTCGTGGAGGCAGTTGAGGCACTGCTAGACCACGAGGAGCAGACCAAGAAGCCCGGCGAGCCCAACGTAAGTACCTTAGCTTAAGATGCCTTTATTTTTTTTAGAGGTTTACTTTGCAGCCGTGTCTTGCTTATTTAACTGTCGTCGCTATGTTACAGAGTTGGGAGGCGCTACCACCGGAGACGGCGACGTTCACGGCGGACATCACGCCGCTGATCCTGGCGGCGCACCGCGACAGCTACGAGATCATCAAGCTGCTGCTGGACCGCGGCGCCAACCTGCCGGTGCCGCACGACGTGCGCTGCGGCTGCGACGAGTGTGTGCGCTCGCGCCGGGAGGACTCGCTGCGCCACTCACGCTCGCGCATCAACGCGTACCGCGCACTCGCCTCGCCGTCATTGATCGCGCTTTCGTCTAAAGACCCCATCTTGACAGCGTTCGAGCTATCTTGGGAGTTGCGGCGACTGTCCGCGCTCGAACACGAGTTTAAGACTGAGTACCAGGAGCTGCGTGCGCAGTGCCAGGAGTTCGCGACGGCCCTACTGGACCACACGCGCACCTCACACGAGCTGCAAGTGCTGCTCAACCACGAGACGGGCTCGCCGCAGGTGCCGCTGCCGGAGCCCGGCGCACCGGAGAGAATGCGCCTGTCCAGACTTAAGCTTGCTATAAAGCTAAGGCAAAAAAAGGTGAAATCAACTCAATTTTCGCTGCCATACTTACAGGCGAAGTACTTCATTGTAATCAATAAATCAATCAAGTTCTTTATTTCAGACCAAAGATCATATACTGACACCTTAGCCTAATTGTTAATAAATTTATTGGCGACATGGACGTCTGTGCGCACATGTCTACCCGCCCAGTGTCTAATAAATGGCCGGCTACAATAAAAACCTAACGCGCTACAATATTGAGGCAGCCCCTACAACACCCTCAACACATTATTATACTGAACGCGCAGAGCGTTGTAAGCCTTCCACGTATGCCTAACCCACAAGCTGCACGAGTAAAACGACTGGCAATAAGCTCTGAATAGAGTAAATTTTACCTCTTTAGTACACTGTGCAAACCTGCGGGCAAGCATATTGCATCTGACTGCCAACGCCCTGCGCTCCATATCGATATCCTGGTCATCTGTGAGACAATCCGTGACCACATGGCCGATGTATTTAAATTGAGTGACGACCTGCAGCGGAGAACCTCGCAACTTCACAGGTGGGATATTTGCAGAAGTGTTATTACCCATTTTAAACACTATAACAACACTCTTTGTTGCATTATACCTCAAGCCATGAACCTCCGCATAGCTCTTACAGATGGCCAGCAGTTTCCTTAGAGCACAGATTGTTGGATTGAGTAGCACCATATCATCTTAACTTGAGTTGTTGATCATCTTTCCATCAATACAGCATCCGACCATGGTGCTACTCAGCTCACTCCACAATCTAGCCCGTACGATATAGAATGGGCATCTGACAGAATTTTTCTGGTTATTATACCAGTATTTAAACAAATTAATAACCTCAATCGGTAAGTCTGTATTCTCCGACAATTTTTGCCACAGAATGTCATATAATTCGTTAGGTCAAATGCTTTTGACAGGTCAAGAAAACAACAATACACTGGTTTCTTGCTGTCCGTGTAGTACTGAACAGCCTGTTTGAGACAGAGTGCAATTCTGTGCACTTTACGTAGACAAACCGGTTCTAAAACCAAACTAATGTACACCGGCGGACCGTAAATGCTCAACACTTAGACCATCAATAATTAATGACCTGCTGCTAATTGTGTGTTCTAGTTCGTGGCGCACCCGAACGTGCAGCAGCTGCTGGCGTCCATCTGGTACGAGAGCGTGCCGGGCTTCCGGCGCAAGAACATGCTGCTGCAGGCGGCGGAGATGGTGCGCATCGGTGCCATGTTTCCGCTGTACTCGCTGGCCTACATCCTGGCGCCGCACTCGTCCGCCGGCCGCACGCTCAGGAAGCCCTTCATCAAGTTCCTGTGTCACTCGGCGAGCTACTTCATGTTCCTATGTGAGTGAGGATACTTTGTCGTTCAAAGGAATTTTGAATTCCTACACTTTGCCACTGACCTCTGTACTTAAATCCACCCAGTGCATGGTCGTGATGTTTTCGGTGCTACTTAGACAATGTATCATCATCACCATCATCATCATCACGTCAGCCCGGAATCACCCATTGCTGGGCACAGGCCTCCCCTTTCTTCTGTCATACTTCTCGGTTCTGTGCGTCTCTTATCAGGTGTTTCCCGCGTCTGACGATATCTTTAACCCAGCGCGCATAATAATTTGAATATGTATAATATTTTATAATCATTTTTTTCAAACGTTTATTTTAAAAGTTTATTTAAGAAGAAATGATATTTTATGTTGTTATAAATACATTTCAGGACTGACCATTGAACTTGGCACCCATTTAGATCTCACTTATTTTGTCGTTGAAGTCAACAACCAAGGCATATATCATAATATTGAACTTGGCTCTCATTTCACATTATGTTTTTGATGGGATTATATTATCCCCATCTATCGATTAGACAGAGACCTAAAGAAAAAGTGACTCGGACGATAGTAGGTACATAACAATTGTAACGCAATTCATATGGGCTCGCTTACTAGTTCTCAAACTGTCGGTATGATTATGACGACGTTCGGTGATGCGATGGTTCGAATCTAAGTCGAAACAATGATCTGTGTTTGAAGTACTCAATACTCAATTCTTTATTGCATTCCATATGTATTACATAAATGGTATTTCTACAAAGTAAAAGATCAATATGGACCCTGTTGGGCACAGCAAAATTTGGAGAGAGGAAGAGGGCTAAGTAGAAGATTACAAGCTGTAATTGACGCAAAAGGAGGGCCCACAAAATATGAGTTTATGGTACATTGTTTTTTTCCTGTAGTAAATAAGCTGAACGAAGACTTTTGTGAAGCAATTTTTTTAGTAATTGATTTTTTTTATCTTAATGTTACAACATACGTAGTGCAGTATGAGCTCTTAGCCTAGCATAGAAAGAAAGGTCATAAAAAAACTGTGATTATTTTTCAATATATTCTCCATTTTTTCAACACACTTTTCAGAACGTCTGACTAAAGCTTCTATGCCACTATAAAAATATGATGCATCTTTAGAGTCAAAATTGTCGTACCTACACCGCCTGTTTAATTTCATCGTCGCTGTTGAATCTTTTACCCCTTAACTCGGCCTTCAGCTTTGAGAACAAAAAATAGTCGGACGGGGCCAGATCAGGGCTAGATGCTGGGTGTTCAATCTCTGTGAAGCCATGTTCGTGAACAGTATCCTCGGAAAGCGAAGCATTGTGGACTGGAGCATTGTCATGAAGCAAGCGCACACCTCTGCTGATTTTGCCGCGCCTTTTTTCGATAATTTCTTGACGCAATTGCCTTATTAAGTCAGAGTAATATGCCGTGTTCACGGTTTTATTTGATTTCTTAAAGTCAATCAAAAGGGTACCCTTTTGATTGACTTTAAGAAATCAAATCGCAGTCCCAGAATATTGCAGCCATCACTTTTTTGGCGCTTTGAGTGACCTTTGCTTTTTTGGCACGAGCTCTCCTTTCACCTTTTTTTTTGCCACTCCATGGAATCTCTATTGGATGTCGGATCATAGTAAAAGACCATAGTTTCATCACCCGTTACAATTGATCAGATTACATCTTCTTGGTCCTCGTGGCAAAGCTCTAAAAATCGCTCACAACATTCGACGCTGCTTTTGCAGTGCGCTGAGAATTCGAGGCACCCACCGTGCACCAATTTTTGTCATATTTAAATGCTCATGTAGGATCCTTAGAATACTTGTTTTGAAAATGCCGGTCTGTGTTGCAATTTCTTTTGTTTTTAGGCGCCTGCCGGTCACTTAGAACAATTTCATCCACTAATTTAATGTTTTCTGGAGTGGTCACCGTCACAGGACCTCCCGCACGTGAGTCATCTTCTAATGATCCTCGTCCCCAGCTTCCGCCATCTCGTAACTTAGACCAATTTTTAACTGTTGACACAAGTTTAAATGTTGGACACAAGTCACCGTAAACAGCCTCCATTCTGTTTTGGATTTATATTGGTGTTAATCCTTCTTTAGTCAAAACTTTATAACAGCGCGAAACTCAATTTGCGACATTTTTTAAAACAACTTGATTGAGTGGTCGTTCGAGCTGTACTACAATGAAATGGATTGAAGCAGCAAGTTGAAACTTTGAGTAAAGCTTGTTGAGACTTGTCACTGACGCTTGCATAAATATTTTTGCGAACGCACTCTATTTACTATATGAGTAACCAGTTTTGTTCTCAATAAAGTACACAGACTATGTATTGATCTAGTACATAAAAAAAAAAAAAAAAAAAAAAAAAAAAAAAAAAAAAAAAGTTTATTGCATCAACTTAATTAAGCGCTGGGATGTGTGTAAGGATTTCTGTGTAGTGGGTGTGTAAGTGTGGTAGTGAGAGTTGTACCTACACAATATTCGTGGTGGAGATTAATAATGCTATTCTCTCTCATATGCTAGCTAACCCTACGACATGTCTTGGGATCGGAAGATAATGAGGGACATTATCTTCCATTAGCAGCGGAAATAACGTACATAGTGTATATAAAAGTGTATATTAGAGTCTCATTGATTGCACTATATTTTCCACTTCGTCATAGGTCTTTAACTTAAGCCATTTTGATAATGTATTTTTGCATTCGCGGTAGGTTAGTGGGTATATATCAAGTTCTTTATTAAGCAGATTGTATAAATGGGATGATTGCCTAGGATATTGCCTTTTTGCAAATGTTGACTTTACTGAGACAGTGGGAGCTACCGCATTTTTCCTTCTGCCTTTTGTCTTCTGTGGGTTGAACGATAAAGTTTTATGCTTAGTTAGAATTATGTTAAGTACGTAAAGCTTTCTAACAGTCAGAAGATCAGAAGTCCGGTAAAGGTACTCAGTTGAAAATCTGAAGGGTTTAAAAAACATAACCTTCAATAGGGACCTCTGAGCTCTCTCGAGGTCTAGGAATTTAATTTTTGAGGCACCACCCCAGACAGGTAGGCAATATGCAAGTACCGACTGAGCAAGTGAGATGTAAACCTGTAGCAGGAGCTTTTTTGTGGTTACATGACGTAAAGTCTTGAAGGTCCAGATTAATCTCCGTATTCGCTTCATTATCAATTCCGTGTGGTTGTGCCAGGATAATCGTTGATCAACCATAATACCTAGGTATTTGGTGGATTGCACTCTAGTAATTTCAGCGCAAGAACAATTTGGTTTTACAGGATATTGGCATTTATGAATCTTAATTTTGAACTCTGGAGGGGGTTGTGAGGTGTTGTACTTTGTGAAACAGATGAAGTTGGATTTAGAGGTATTTAAAGTTAATAGGTTAAGGTCAAGCCACGCTGCTATTCTTGCCAGACCACGCTCGGCAGTTACCTGGACTTTGTCCCAGGAAGCGGCACTGAACACTATAGCAGTGTCGTCAGCGTAAGAAAGAATGTGTCCATCAACAATTTGCATGCTACATAGTGTATTTATATATATAAGGAACAATGTCGGTCCCAGCACACTACCCTGGCCGACTCCGAATTGGACGGTCTCTTCCGAGCTAATGGTGTTGCCTATCTTAATCTTTTGTTTCCGCTCGCTTAGATAGTTATTGAGCAAGGCGAGGGGAATACCTCTTACACCAATTGATTCAAGCCTGTTCAGCAGAGTGGAGACAGAGACTGTGTCGAAAGCCTTTTGAAGATCTAGGAAGACAGTAAGGCACTTGCCTCCGCTGTCCACTTGACTAGTTACGGCGGAGGCAAGCGCCAGGACTGCGTCCTCCGCAGACATTTTTTGTCTGAAACCGTACTGCGAAGGCGATAGAAGGTTGTTCTTGTTTAGGTAAGATAAGAGACGTGAATTTATTAATCTTTCCATTATTTTAGAAATAGATGGCAGTACAGAAATCGGCCTGTAGTTCGACGGATCAGCTCTGTCTCCACTCTTGTGCACTGGTGTTATAAAAGCTAGTTTTAAAGCGTTCGGGTAGGTAGCGTGCTCAAAGCATTGGTTCGCTAAGTGGGTTATAATTGGGACGATAAGAGCATGAGCCATCTTTAGGAAGTTGACTGAAATGCCATCCCAGCCCGGGGCAGTATCGGATTTCAGAGACATTAAAACACGGTGTACTTCATCCGGATCAGTGTTTAAAAATACAAACGATGAGAGAGGTAGAACATTAGGTGAGTCATACATATAGCTTTGGCCATGCCCTGTGGTAGTATTGGCGATTATCTCGTTCGCAAGAGTTTTGCCTATGTTGGAAAAGTATTTATTTACGGTGTCGGCTGACTCTTTAGGAGTAGCCTTAATCTCTAGTAAATCCGTATTAGGGGTTTTGCTTGGCTTTCGATGGGTAATTTTGTTTATAGTTTCCCATATTTTTTTGGGATTATTATACGCTTTAGATAATTGATCTCGATCGTGTTTCCGTTTTAGCTTTTTAATAATACAGTTACAGTGGTTTCTGTATCTTTTGAAGGTGATCTTTAATATTTCATTATGAGGCTCAAGCTTTAACTTAAGTTGCATGTCATTGCGGTTTATTAATCTACATTTTTGTGGTATTACTTTCGTAATGGTGTTATTTTTAAGGCATGTTTGTATTATGTGTATTAATCGGTCACAAATTGTATTTGGGTCGGTAAAGTTTAACAGAAGATGTAAGTCACTTTCACCTAGGTTTTCTAATGCTTTATCAAAGTTAATCATGGTTTTAATTTTAGCGATTTTACTTATATGTTTTTTGTTTGACAGTTTTAAGAAGATCATGGAATGATCTGTTATGGTTGTGTTTAATATGGCTATAGTCGCCGTAGTAATTGTGGGGTCAAGCTTTACCATGAAGTGGTCTAAGCAGTTTTTACCTCTGGTAGGTAGTGAATGACCCGGAAGTAGGCCGTGCATCGCTAGCATGTTGAGATAGGTTAATCTGTTAGAACAATCGTAAGAGTGTTCAGCCTCGTTATAAATCAAATTTATATTTATATCTCCTGTGACTATAATATTTTTCCTCGACGCAATAGTGGTTAAGTGATTATTTAAAGAATTTATAAATTCGTCGGCTTTTGGTTTCGAAGGGGACCGGTAGATAGCCAAGACAGTTAGCTCAGGGTGAAAGTTAATTTGAAGGCAGGATGCATGTGTCAGTTTTACTTCCTCTACTGAGTTCTTATGAATGTTTTTAACATAGACAACCACTCCATCGGCCTTGTTTAAGTGATTGGCGGTTTGGTAGGATAGATAGTTGTGTATTTGGGGTATGGGTTTAGAGGTGTCGAGTCTGCATTCAGTTAGTGTTATTAGGTTTATATCTGATTTTAAACTATGTAGGTTGAGTAGCAGGTCGTTATGGTTGGAGTAAATGGTTCATATATTTTGTGTAACGATGGAAATATCAGCGGGATTTAGTTTTATTAATCGATTTAGTTCATCAGGAGAACAGCTAATTGTTTGTGCAATTTCTGTACTGTCTATATTGATTATAGTTTGTAAAGTGTTACGCATAATTATATAAGTTGAGAGGTATGCGATCATTAACTTTAGTAGTCGTATTTTTGTGGGTGTGTGTGGATGGGTGAAAGCATGCGAAAAGTGTAGATGTGCATAGTGTTGAGTGTGTTATTCGAGTGAGCGTAGGTTTGAGCGAAAGTGTAGTTGAGAGTGAGCGCGATTGATTTACACCTATAAGCTTATAAAATAAAAGGTTATCACAATAATTAATCTTAGGGCTATAATATTTTGAGTAATACACAAAAATAATAATAAGTAACCGTAAAAGAGAAATACATACATCTAGTCATTTTTGTTGCATTAGATTATTAACTTGAGAATCACTAATTATGATTATGGTTGGCGCGGCTTCGTCCTTCTTCACAAATACCTTTCCGTAGGAGGTCCAGCAGAATTTATAGTCTCGTGACTTAGCTAGGTCGCGGGCTAGATAAAAGAGCCTGGCTCCTTTTGTAGTTAATTGTTCAGAGACGTAAATTGGTGTGTATTCTCCTGTCTTGAATCCCACGTGTTTTGCGCACATACATACAAGTGTTAGATTGATTTAAATAATATTAATATTTTTTAGTGAAGTGTTCATTTAGTTGGGTGTACGAAGACCTTTGTGACCCACTGTATCTTATTAGGTTTGTATTAGTTTTTTTTTATGTATGGCGTAAGAATAGTGTAGGTAATTATTTTGAAATTCTTAAAAGTATTTTCATTATTTTTAAATTATGTTATTATTTATGTAGTCATATTTTCATATCTATATTTGATTTTCTATATTGCAATTTCATACTGTTTGGTGTATAGGAGAGAAAATTATGTTATTTTGCCATTGATTTGTCATCTAAAAACTCCTTTACTGAGTCGGATGACTTGGATTCCAGAAATTGTTTCAATTTATGAATAAATATATTTGTTTTGTCTACTTCTCTAATGACATTTGGCAATCACACTTCACACTAATATTATAAAGGTGAAAGTTTGTGAGTGTGTGTGTCATCCATCCAGTTTACAGCTGAAGAAAGAAGGGAGTTTAATATGGCGTTTATATTGTCATCGTTCTGGCATGAGGTGAGCAGAGAGATACCGTCCGTAAATAGAACACATGGTCCGTTTATAATTTTAGGAAGGGCATTAATGTAGATAAGAAACAAAAGGCGACCTATTACACTCCCTTGGGGAATTGACGCGTTAAGTGGTTTACTATCGGATCTTATTTTTAACCGACTTCAAAAAGGAGGAGGTTATCAATTCGGATGTTTATATATTTTTTTATGTATGTTCGGGCATAACTCCATCATATATGGACGGATTTGCAAAATTCTTTTTTTTGTTCGATATAGGTTTATTCCGAAATAGTCCCATTTAAATTTCGTAAAGATCTGGTGGTGAGTTTCGGAGACAGACAACGGAACTCTTCAATAAATACCAGTGAAACAACTGCGATTGCTGCTATCGCATATGTACGCATTGTTTACGCAATTGCACAACATAACATCACGTCTGTACCCTATAAACGCAGATGCAGTACGCAGATGTGTTCAGTATACCACCGTACACCCTCATTTCTGTCAAAGTTGTTATTGGGGTATCTCTAATCTTGCAAGTAAATTCTGCCATAACTTTTTTGTTTAAGAATTGATTTAATTACGGACTTCAAAAAAAGGAGGAGGTTCTCAATTTGGTTTATAATAATAATAATAATAAAACTTTATTTCGGACTACAAAAGTCCATAGTTTTGTTAGTATTTTAGTGTTAGTAACAATGATGATGCTTAGGTATTAGATTAGTTTTGTTAGTATCTTAATAATAATTAACATTTCACTCCCAAGCTGGGTGAGGCTCGCCGATCCTGGGGAATGTCTACTTGACTGCGTGCAGTCGTATCCACCGCCCCAAGATCGGAGAGTCCCACCTATCAGCCAACACTCTCAGAATGGTGTTGGGGCAGGCGCGAACACGGCGTAGCAAGGATGCGCATCTCTTGCGCATAATGGCCGAAAAACTATCAACGACCGCGTCCGCAAACATGCCGGACGCGCTACAATATCGCGGCAGCCCCATCAACACCCGGAACGTGTTGTTATATTGTATGCGCAGACCACTGTATGCCCTTTGCGTAAAGTTCACCCACAGGAACATCGAACTGCCAGTGACCTGCGCTCCCTTTCTATATCAGCATTATCTTTCTAGTCGTCTGAGACCCAGTGACCCAAATATAACTCTTTTTAGAGGTCTGCGACCCAGCACAACTAGTGGAATTGTGCTGTAACATTTACTGCCTGCTTTAAAAATCATGAGTTCACTCTTTGATGCATTATATCTGAGTCCATGGGTCTCAGCGTACAATTCACACACTTTAATCAGTTTCCGTAATGCCCTGATCGATGGGCTCAGCAGAACCAAGAAGAAGAGTGTTATATGAATTTGTTTGGGGTAGGTATAACTAAAAAGTGAAAAATAAAAACTTTTTTATAAGAAATAACAACCGACTTCCAAAAAACACTGCAAAGTGAAAAATAGCTTTAATTTCGGAAATCGGTGTCAAAAAACGAAAATGAGGAACCAACGACACCGACTTCCAATATTAAAGTTATTGTTCACTTTGTACATAGGGTTTTTTTGGAAGTCGGTTGTTATTTTTTATAAAAAAGTTTTTAATTATTTAATTTGTTTTGTTATCGAAATATCCAATTTCTACTAGTTGTACCCTGTCCTTTAGGTACGATGCAAACCATTCATGAGCTTTTCGTCGTATTCATATCCCATGTAACCTGTCTAATAGTATTTTAAATTGCACCTTATCATAGCATAAATGATAAATGATAAATGATTTATTTTCTGTAAGTAGGTTTGTACAAACACTTTTACATGTCAATCATATTTTTTTTTAAACTAGATGAGGTCGGCGTTTCCTATCTGACTACTCTGAGAAGAAAGGCCGAAACAAACTCAGAGGTCACAGTCTCTTTTAAAGTCCAGACATAATCTTGGTTAGATCATGTGAAGACCATGTAGATTGGTGTCTGAAATGGTCTTTTGAGTAAAGAACCACACAGATTGAGCGGACCTGTCCAGTCAGTGCACGCATTTGTCAAAAATCGTGCAGCTCAACTCAGAACTTGAGGAGCCTTACGATTCGACGAACAATACCAATGAAAGGACATTTGGGTAGGCCGCATAAATTACTCAAACTGCCAGGTCATGATTAAAACTAACTAAGAAGGAAAACAGAAAAAAGAAATGACCCACATAGTCTTCACACTCACAATAATAATAATAAAAAATAAGATACTTTACAAAGTAAATATCCATGTCATTGTTTATATAATATTCATCAATGTCAATGTGTATATAAAAATCCGGAAATAATCTTTGATCTTTGAGGACTATGTAGATTGGTGTCTGAAGTGGTCTTTTGAGGAAAGAACCACACAGATTGAGTGGACCTGTGCAGTCGGTGCACGCATTCGTCAGTAACCGTGCAGCTCAACTCAGAACTTAAGGAGCTCAACGATTCGACGAGTAATACCAAGGACAGGACATTTGTGTAGACCGCATAAACCACTCAAAGTGCCAGACCATGATTAAAACGGAAACAATGACCCACATAGTCCTCACATTCACAATAATTAAAATAATATAAGACTTTAAACAGTAAATGTTCATGTCATTTTGTATATAAATAGATATTTAGAAAGAGAAAAAAAAAAAAAACAAAAGTGTAAATCAGCAAAAAATAAAAAATAAACAACATTCACTGTCTAGACCTATTGGAGCAGCTCAATCCCAAGCTTTTTTGTCCTCAATATAGTCTTTTACAGTATAATAGGCTTTCTGGCATAGTTTTAGCTTTATAAAAGATTTGAATTTATTAATGCTTAGTTCTAGCTTTGGTCATATCGAGCAGCAAACCTATGGCGTCGTTTTTATTATTAATAATAGTTAGAGACTCTTGGACGTATTTGTAGACTGCTAACTAGTAGACCTGTTTTTACGGAAACCGTTGTCCAGTGTTTTATATTTTTCACAAAAAGAGTATACGCGGTCACACAGCCTTCTCAAAGATTTTAGACGCAGTCGGTAACAGCGCGATAGGGCGATAATTACTAGGGTCGGTTTTTAGAATATTTCTAATGCAAATAAAGATTGTCCTTGGCAGCTCTGGACAGAGCGAGGTGGAAAGAGAGAATGGAAGTCTTTGCCTGGCAGTGGGACAATAACGGCTAAAAATAAAACAAAATAATGTAACAGCAGTTTTTTTTTTTTGATAACCGTTGGAAAATGTCTGCGCTAGGGGGTTTAGAATCATGTGCAGAACTCATGGTCACAGCTTGCGCAACGATGTCCCGCCACCCTGTGCACGTGCTGCAACAATGTGCGCAAATGTTTAGATTAGTAAGCGGTATGTTAGTATTTCTCATTGTAAATAAAATGTATTTTATTTTATTTAGCCAATTTGACACAATTTTAAAGCCATCCTTAACATGCGCATAGAACTCAATTACTAACACTACTGACATGATGGTGACTTGGTCGCGAGCTCAGCGGAACTGATCGCTTGCAGTTCTGCTGATCCTGGCGTCGCAGCGCATCGAGACGGCGGCCGGAGGGCTGCTGTGGGGCGCGGCGCCGCACGGCGAGCCGCTGTCGCGCCGCGGCGCTCCGCCCTCGCTGGTCGAGTGGCTCATCCTCGCTTGGGTCAGCGGTCTGTATTGCTACCTATTACTTTATCAACGAATTAAAAATCCTATTTACAAATATTTACTATGTTGTATTCATACATTAGGTAGGTACCTATATAAATAAATAAATTAGTGGTGTTTATCGGAGAAAGTGTATGAAATCAGTCGAAGTGGTCTGAGTGTACCTGTATCATTGTAGGTTTAATCTGGAGCGAGGTCAAGCAGCTGTGGGATATGGGGCTGCGGGAGTACGTGCATGACATGTGGAACGTGATAGACTTCGTCACCAACTCGCTGTACGTCGCCACGGTCGCGTTGCGGATCGTCTCACATTTTCAGGTATAACTCTCTAGTGGCCACTTCATAGATGTTGAAATATATTTCGTTACTTAGGTGAATATTATGAGCAGTGCTTTGCTTTTTATGTTTATTTATCTTTCCCTTATTCTGATTTAGGTGCGTCGAGAGATGTCAGCAGGTCTCCAGTGGAATCAGCCGCGAGAGAAGTGGGATGCGTGGGACCCGATGCTGCTGTCCGAGGGGCTGTTCTCTGCTGCCAACATCTTCAGCAGCCTCAAGCTGGTGTACATCTTCAGCGTCAACCCACACCTGGGCCCGCTGCAAGTCTCGCTCAGCAGGATGGTGCTCGACATTCTCAAGTTCTTCGTCCTAGATATACTAGTTATCTTTGCATTTTCATGTGGTAAGTGTTCTAGCTTCTAAAATTTCAAGAAGGGTAGCTGTACCGGTTCACACTGGTAACATGGTGATATGCCACGACAGGTCTCAACCAGCTGCTGTGGTACTACGCTGACATGGAGAAGAAGCGCTGCACGACCGGGACGTCGCTCACCGCTAACGGCACTTTCCCCGACCCTGACGCCTGCATCGTGTGGCGACGGTTTGCCAAGTAAGGATCACTTCTCTTATGGATTTTCTTATGTTTTTGTTTAGTTACAGACTCTTCAAGCGTCGGGCCCCCGATCCACGCACTGACAATTTAAATTCAACACTAGAGACTGTTACCTAGAGTATCCACTAAATACCTAAGTAAACACTATTTATAATATTTTTTTAATCAAAGGTCGGCAATGGATGGCGAAAGTATTTCAACTGTACCAGTAGTGTACCATCCTTCAACTGTACCAGTAGTGTACCATCCTTCAACTGTACCAGTAGTGTACCATCCTTCAACTGTACCAGTAGTGTACCATCCTTCAACTGTACCAGTAGTGTACCATCCTTCAACTGTACCAGTAGTGTACCATCCTTCAACTGTACCAGTAGTGTACCATCCTTCAACTGTACCAGTAGTGTACCATCCTTCAACTGTACCAGTAGTGTACCATCCTTCAACTGTACCAGTAGTGTACCATCCTTCAACTGTACCAGTAGTGTACCATCCTTCAACTGTACCAGTAGTGTACCATCCTTCAACTGTACCAGTAGTGTACCATCCTTCAAAATGATTAAGATTGTGATTGATAGTGTGTACGCAACTCACCCCAGTTGCTACTGCTAATCCATTGCTTCATATGTTCTATAAATGTGTCTGTTCAACAAAGTAAATAACGCAATGAATGTTGTTGAACTGTCAAAATGAAAGCCATTGCTACTGATAGTGTGTTACGCAATCACCCGCTGAATAGGTAAATTTGTCTTTAGTATTCATATTTTCTAAATAAACTGAACTAGTTGTTACAATCTATACATATATACTACTAAACGGCCTAGCACATCGTACCCTCGTCCCGTCACTTATGGTGCTTCTAATACACGCTGCTTGGCTTCCTGCCATATAGTTATTATTGTCATGATCTCTTACATGAAGGTTCCAGATTATGTCCCAGACCACTGAATTGGCTCAGAAAAAGGCTACTTGCATAAATTATTCCTTTTCTTGATCTTTCCACATACACTTACTTATAACAATAATAAAAACATTGGAATCGTTTATTTGTGGATCTGTGTGTGTGACGTGGATGTCAGAAAATATCACACGGAACCAGTGGTCTCGAACCTACCGGTTTTTCGGTATTTCTACCGATATGGGCTCACATAATTTATAACAATCATACTTAAGTATGATTGTTATAAATTAGTCTGTAAGTTTTTTTTTTTTTTTTATAAATAAACGAATTTGATTGAAAATTGTATTTTTTTTGTCAAATACCTACCGAACTACCGATCTCACTCTACGACGTTCCAGACCACTGCACGGAACGTACTACCGGGCTTAAAAGTGCCATAATTATGTGTTAATCCAGGTAAACAATGTATTAATTCCGTAATACGTTGTTTTCATATACATAACTCTATTGGTTTACGGCGCGAACGCCAGCAAAGCTCTCAGTCGGCTCGATTTTTCCTGACATCTTCAACAATCATCGTTATATTTATTTTATTTGTTTATTTATTTTAGCTAATTTACACAAAACCATAATTAATTATAACCTAATCCTTCCTCATGAATCACTCCGCCTATTGGTGACAACCGTATGAAAATCCGTTCCGTAATTTTTGAGTTTATCGCGTTCAGACAGACAGATATACAAACGCGGCGGGTACTTTGTTTTATAATATGTTCTAGTGATAGTGATATCCGGTGGCTGATGTAAACAACATAATGGTTCGAGCACACTTTATTCGCTACCTGTTGACTGTGTCGCAGTTTGTTCGAGACTATGCAGACGCTGTTCTGGGCGGCCTTCGGACTGGTGGACCTGGACTCGTTCGAGCTGGACGGCATCAAGATCTTCACGCGCTTCTGGGGCATGCTGATGTTCGGCACGTACGCCGTCATCAACGTCATCGTGCTGCTCAACCTGCTCATCGCCATGATGAACCACTCCTACCAACTGATTTCCGTAAGATATGCGTACCTACTTTTATTGCTGCTCGGAAGGCTTGAGGCCCAAGTGGGAAGTTCCCTGTTAGATTTAATTATCATCGCGATTCTTTAAGTCTGAACTTATCTTTGAGATTACTCAAGGAAAAAAATTGCAATTGCGAGATCTTTTTTATTTTATTTTTTATTGGAATTGTTGCACAGGTTCCTCTTATATGCTAAGGTCCCGAAAAATCAAAATGCTGCCTCACGGTATCTGGAAGACATTATATAAAATGGAGCATGTTGTTTTATATTTGTTCTGCATTGAGGCATCACAAATGTGCGCCTATTGCAAAACCGACTGCTCTGGCGTGGAACAGCTAGATGTATTCTATTAAGCAAACCTTCACAATCTACGCGAACATTAATTAACTTACACTACAAGTATACGATATCCGTAGCTTTTCATCTAGAGCATACAGTGGTCATACTAAAGTATTCTAATTTATATTCATAGGATTTGAGGTTTTTACATTGGTTATTGACATAAGATAGTTGATACATAAAGTCGCGAATCCAAGACACCTCTTCCAGGGGGACACTGTTGATTAAGTAAATTGCGATAGTGGGGTGTGTTTTTCTTGTAAATTGAATATACTTACATTTATTAACATTCAAAATCATGTGGTTGTCGATACACCATCTGGAAACTGTCGATTTCAGTTTTCAAATTTACTAATAATAAGTCTTCAGCACAGTTTATTGTTTGGTATAATTTTACGTCATCGGCGTACATATTAAACTTGCATTCTATTTTACTTGCCAAATCTACACTAATATTATAAAGGAGAAAAATTTGATTGTTTGTTTGTATTGAATAGGCTCCGAAACTACTGGACTGATTCGAAAAATTGTTGTACCATTAGAAGCCGACATTATCCCTGATGAACATAAGTTACTTTTTATCGCGGGAAAATGCTTCATTCCTACGGGAAAACGGGTAGGTAATAGGACAACGGGTAGTATGAATTATCCTTCCTTACTAATCTTTTTCACATAACTTCTAAACGGCTGAACCGCGATTGGGTTGAAATTTTATATGGGTATTTCGATGGTTTCCTGGATTATTTTACAAATACAATTGGACCCGGTAGGTGGCGCTGCTGTCGGTTTGCCAACTACTAAACGGCTTGACCGATTGTGTCGAAATTTTGTATGTGTATTTCCATAGTTTCACAGACACGAATGTATTAAGCCTACCTAATCTATCGTTCTATACATATATAAATAAACCAATAACATTAACCACATTATTTAAGCAACGTATTTTTAAACGGCGGGAATTCCGAATTCTACGCAAACGAAGTTGCGGGCGGATGCTAGTCGTTTATAAAGATTAAGAATAACAAACGCCCCATGTGTGAGCCATGTAGTACTCCTGATTGTATAACGTTAGTCTGAGATTTTAAACCTTAACAATTACCATTTGTGTCCGATTTTTAATAGGACTCACACCATCGCTATAATGACCCATGAATACTCATGTCTGTTATCTTATTGAGAAGAATATCGTGATCAATAAGATCAAACGCTTTACTGAAATCAGTGTACACAGCGTGTACCTCTTTCCCGTCATCGAGTGCATCTGCTACGTCACTAGTAAAACACACAAGATTTGATGTAATAGACCTCTTTGGAAGGAAAACATGCTGTGTACGATGCAGCTATGCTGTTTTTATTTCAGTATTTTTTTATTACCAGGAGTGACTCAAAAGTAAAGATTTTTAAGACTGGTGGTATTCCGTCCTTTCCAGCGCCCTTATTGACGTCTAAAACTGTGAGCGCTTTGATTTCTGAATCAGATAAATCAATTGTAGAGAGAGAAGGAGTATGTATTACACGCATCTGTATTTACTTTACTGGACGTGGGAGCTGTTCCTAACTTGCCATAAATCAAGTTAAATGTTGTGCGAACAGTTCACATAATTATCTCTATTACAACTAAATTCTAAATTCAACGTGTGGATAACGGAACCCTAGAGGGTGTTTTTAAAAGAAAAATTCAGTTGTATTATGTACCTTAACCTTTCAAAATGCAAAATTTATCTTCCCCAAACGACTGACAGACAGACAGAATTTTGATATTGTATTGAATTTTGCTATGGTATAGCAAAATTCAATACAATATCAAAATTACGGAAAGAAACTCGTCACCTACTAGGGTCCACAATTTTTGACGAATCCTTTCCAACATTCATTTAGGAGAAGATACAAAATTTTTCACACCACCTCTCGCTAACGTCAAATTATATGTCATGCAAACCTAACCAAAAGCAAGTAATGTATGCCCTAGGCTCTAGCCGGGCATTAATATTGTACTGAATTTCATTCTAACCCGCTCTTCACTAATGTGATTTGAATTTGGAACGTCAACTGAGGAAATCATGAGGAAATCGTATGGAAACATTAACCTAGTAATGTACGGGTCGACCAAAGAGTTCTCACTTCATAGGTTTTAGTCGCCGTCGACGATCAAAATGATCGGTTGCTGTAGCGCGTAGTTGCTGTGACGCAGGGGGCGTTAGAATGTTGGATTTGGGCTGGCGCTCCATTGACGATATTATAATATTTATTGTGATTTTTATGAAAATGTGTGAGATTATATTGAAAAATTACCTAATTTAAGGTATGTTATTTTAGTTTCATCTCAGATTTGATGCCACCAACTGCATCAGACTGCTTGAAAAGTATCTAAGCTTGTTTTGAATCTTAGTTGCAGTCAGGTTTTGATTTTTTCATCTCATGTTTATTTTTATCCTTCTAGTGTGTTATATTGTTGAAATCGTCTCTTCAAGCTCGTTATTTTTATATCCCGTACTTTTTTTTTAAGACCTTAATTGTTGTCTAAAATCCGCCATTTTGATTTTATAAAAACAAAACCTAGCCAATAACCTATAAAGGTGTCTGAATCCCTCACGGCACTCAGGATTCTAGTCTTAACTCCCTCGTTTGGCTCAGGAGTTAACTCAATGCCCCCTCGCTACGCTCGGGAGCCCTAGAATCCTTCTTTGCGTTCAGGATTCAAAATAGCGCCCGCGACATTAAGACACTGCTTTATCTCCTTAGCGAATAATCTACTATTAATGATGTCTCGGAAAGACTTTTCAGAATTAATTTTCATTCGGCCTTCACACTCATATCAGTAAACTTTGGTCCAAAGCAACGATACCGAACTGTTGCTTTGGACCATTTACTTATAGCCTTCGCTCGTCTCATCTATGGAAGCATCCAAAACTTTTAGAAAAACTAGACCAAATTATTAAAAAAAAAAACACACTAATTTCCATCGTAAATGTGGCCCTGGACAACCGTGCTTGGCAGCAAGCCACACTGCCTATTCGCCTGGGCGGTCTCAGCGTCCACAAAATTTCAACTACAAGTTTACCTGCCTTCCTCTCCTCGGTCCACAGTACCGATTAATTAACCAGGAACATTTTGGCTTCCTCACTGGTCGATTTTGAAGTACCGTGTTTGACCGATGCGTTGAACGCTTGGAAAGTGGCTTGTCCCATTACGGTTTTGCCCGATAGCCCGTCTTCCCAGAGACGGTGGGACGTGCTGCTCTGCAGTATTATACGGAATACCTTTGTAAACAGGTCACGTAATACTGTTGAACGTGTCCGCCTGTTGGCTGTGGGAGAATGGAAGTCAGGCTTGTGGCTTCAAGCGTTCCCGTCATCCACCATAGGCACTATGTTGTATGACTCATCGTTTCGGCTCGCTACATGTCTCCGCTTGGGCGCACCTTGTGTTGCTCTGCATCAATTTCACTGCAATGAAGTTGTTGACAGTCTCGGGCACCATGGCCTGTCCTGCTGCAGGAGCGCAGGTCGCATAGCACGGCGCTCCAGCATCAACGATATTATTCGTCGAGTCCTTGTCACCGCCAGCGTACCAGCAGTGTTAGAACCAAACGGCTTGGTACGTGACGATGGTAAGAGATCAGATTCGACGGCATGACGTCATTGCCTCCTTGGAAGGTGGGTAGGCCTCTGGTGTGGGATAAAACGTGTGTCGATAACCTTGCGCCATCTCATGTTGCTAGCACGGCGGGCTGTGCTGGCGCCGCTGCTGCGGCTGCTGAGTCCGTCCGTCTGTCACCAGGTTGTATCTCATGAACCGTGATAATTAGACAGTTGACATTTTCACAGATGACGTACTTCTGTTGCCGCTATAACAACAAATACTAAAGCACAGAATAAAATAAATATTTAAGGGGACTCCCATACAACAGACATGATTTTTTGCCGTTTTTATACGGAACGGAACCCTTTGTGCGCGAATCCGAGTCGCGCTTGGCCGGTTTTTAAAATTCCGGAGACACTCTGATCTTAGACTCGCATATATTTTTAAGTATAGTTCGAGTGTACGTAATTATACCTAATATTTGCAGGAGCGCGCGGACGTGGAGTGGAAGTTCGCCCGCAGCAAGCTGTGGATCAGCTACTTCGAGGAGGGTGGCACGGCGCCTCCGCCCTTCAACGTGCTGCCGTCACCGAAGAGCGCGCTGTACGCGTGGCGCTGGCTGCAGCGCCGCCTGTGCGGCCACGCGCGTGCCAAGCGCGAGCACATGCGCACCATCAGAGTACGACACTTATTGCACAGCAAAACGTTTTCTTAAAAACTATGAAATAAAATCATTTTTGGTCCGGCCCGCGAGCCGTTGTTGAAAAGATCAATTTAAAAATAGTTGAAGTGCGTGTTTTGATGCCTTATTCAATGTTGTTGCTGTTGTTGTAGTGCATGAGCACTGCAACAACAAACAACATGCCACTCGTATATAGACTCCCCGCAACATGAATAAGACCACACATATCATTGACTCCGCTTTGATAAAGCAATGTGTTAACAGCTTTTAAGACCCGAGTATGATATTGTTATTGTTGACGTTGACTGACTGACTGACTGACTTTATTGTGGAGCGGGCTCGCTGGCGGGATGTTATTGAGGAGACGGGTCGCCGTAGGTGCAGAATAAAACCACACTTCTTCAGAGTTTCTTCTTTCTTTTTCTTCTTGTTTGTACTCCTTATAATACTGCTGGATTCGGAATGAATTTCCACATTTTTTTTTTTTTTTGGAATGGCATCTCGCAGTTCAACCTATGAGGTTGTCGACTGCTTAACCGGGCTTGCCTGTGGATGCCTCAATAAATTAAGGCCTCCAGCCAGGGCTTAAAAACTTAAAAACTAAGCGACTACACGCTAAGGGCACCCCCTGTGGGGTACGGACCTCGGCTTAGGGCGTCGCTGGGAGAGGGCAGCAAGGGACAGGCTGGATCGGAATTATTTAGGGGCGAATTTTGAACTACAGGCTCAGCGGCGCGGGCTGGCTCGAGCAAGGGTCGGGGCGGACATGGTATGGGGGGTCGCGACGGGCCTCGACGGCGAGGACGGAAGGACGGCTGTCGGGACTTGTGTTTTGTGAGCGTGCTGGTGGCTTTTCTACTTTCCTGTAGGAGGGTCGTAGCGTCGTCGGGGATAGTGAGAGTATGCCTTGGTCGGCGAATCCTACTTATGCGAGAGGGAGTGTATCGGGCGGCCGCTGCAATCAGGGGATTGGGGTGCTTTATGCCAGTATCAAAGAAGCGCTTGGAAAGACGTTTCATGAACTGCTGGATGGTGGGTATTCTGAGATCTAAGTGTAGACTCTCATTGCGGACATAGAAGGGGGCTCCCGTGACCTTTCTGAGGAAACGGTTCTGGAGGGTCTGCATTCTATGCAGGTGGCGAGGCTTGGCGTGTGCGAAGACTACGCAAGCATAGGTCATGATGGGACGGATGACCGCGGTGTATAGGCGCAATTTGCACTTGAGTGACAATTTGCTGCGGGCGGTCAGTAAGAAGTGGAGCCTACTGAGAGCGAAAGAGGCGCGCGAACGAGCCGTCTTTATGTGCTCTCTGAAAGTAAGGTGGTGGTCGAGGATGACACCTAAGTATTTGGCTTGCTTCTCCCAAGGGATCGGCTTGCCATACATAGTGATCGGACTGGGGAGGGGGGAGGCGAGTCGACGGGGTTTCGAGAAGAGCACTGCCTGACTCTTATCGGGGTTGACCTCTATTCTCCATTTCCGGAACCAAGCGCCTAAGACGCTTGCGGAGGTCTGGAGAGTGCGAGCAATAGAGGCCTGACAGCGACCCGTATAGTAAATGGCAGTGTCGTCGGCGAATAGAGCCAACTGAGCCTTTTTACTATTTGGAATGTCGCTGGTGAATAGGGTGAACATGAGGGGGGATAACACGGATCCCTGGGGGACTCCGGCACGGATGGGGTGAGGGGAGGAGAGTGCACCCTCGACTCGGTAGCGGAAAGTACGATCCGACAGAAAGTCTCGTAAGATGAGCACGAGACGGTCTGGCACTCCTAGTAGGTAAAGCTTATATAATAAGCCATTGTGCCAGACTTTGTCGAAAGCTTTCGCTATGTCGAAGAACAACACGCCCGTCATCGCACTGCGTTGGAAGCCAGCGCTAATGTGTTCTACGATGCGGTGGACCTGTTGGATGCACGAGTGTTTAGTTCGGAAACCAAACTGCTCGTTAGGGATAAGGCTCTTTGCTTCAGCATAGTCCTTGAGTCGCTTATAAATAAGCCTCTCATAGATTTTGCCAAAGACATTGAGCAGACTGATGGGGCGGTAGCTGGTGGGCTCAGACTTGGGCTTGCCTGGCTTGGGGATACCGATAATGGTGGCTTCTTTCCACGTTTGCGGGAAGATGTTGTTGCTCAGAGCGCCATTGAAGATGGCGGTCATAAGCAGTATGAGGGGGGCGGGGAGGAGTTTGTACACCTTATTGGTGATACCGTCCGAACCGGGGGCTTTCCGAGTTTCGAGCCCTTTAATGATGTCTTGCACTTCGTCAGGAGTGACGGGAGGCAGAGGATCATCGGGGTCTTCGACTGGTGGGAGGGAGGCTCTACGTTCGACTTCAGCGTCCACCTTATTAAGGTGCACTTGGTCTACTGGTTGAGAGCTGGGAGAGCATTGGGACTCTAGGCTGTCGGCGAGACATTCGGCTTTATCGGGGCTGTCGAAAGCGACGCTCTTGTCGGGGCGAATGAGAGGAGGCATGGCGACCTCTTCAGGGGAGCGTAGTTTCCTCTGAAGGTGCCAGAAGGCTTGGTGAGTGGGCTCGAGTTCGCTGAGCATCTTATCCCAACCTTCGGAACGCCACTCCACTATACGCTTCTTTACAGCACGCTGTAAATGGCGCATGTGGGCTTTGTTCGCGTCACAGGGAAAAGAGTCGTAGGCACGAATGGCCGCGTTCTTCTCGGTTATCAGTTCACGTACGTCGGCCGGTAATTTCCAGCGATGGTCTTCCATCACCGGAACTTCCCGTGAACAATCCGTCAATACGGATTGTACGTGTTCTGTAAACGAGTCGATCGCGCCCGTCGTGTCTGCGACTGAAGCTATGAGGTCGGGAATGGAGTCCAAGTGAGGCGACGTGGTGGATTTCAGTCTTTCGCTTACTTTCCTCCAGTCGGTTATCACTTTGGTTTGAGGGGGCTGGTTGGGGTCACGCAGGCCCGAATAGGGGGCATGATAACTGGGCGGTGATCGGAATTAAGCTCGTGTAACGTCTCAATTGATTGCAAACGGAGGTTCACATTCTTGAGCAGCGCTACATCGAGTACATCAGGAAGCTGGCTGGGATCGCCAGGGAAATAGGTAGGGTTCATCGGAGCGATGACATCGAAGTTAAGGGTGGCGCCCAGGTTGTACACGATCCTACCTCTGGTAGTAGTCGTGCTGCTGTTCCAGGCGGGATGTTTGGCATTGAGGTCCCCCGCCATGATGACGGAGTCACTCAGACCGAAGAGGGCAGTGAGATCATTGGTGAGAGAGATGGGGTCCTCTGCACCATTACTGGGTGGGATATAGGCGGAAATGATGGTGATTGGTTGATGACCAGTCATGCCGAGCCGACAGATAGAGGTCTCCAGATGAGAGAGGAGGGGGGGTGGATCAACAGGGATGCAATATAGTGCCTTCCTGTAATAAATAAGGGTACCTCCCTTGTGACAGCGGGACCTGTCATTGCGAACTAATTTATAGTTGGCAATGTTCGGGTTTCGGTGGTGGGGCTTCAGGAAGGTTTCCTGTATTAGGAGGACGTCAAGCTGATGGTCGCGGAGGAAAGTGGCGATCTCGTCGCGTTGACTGGTAATGCCATTTGCATTAAAGAAACCTAGTTTTAGGGAACGGGGTTTGGTAACACTAATTCTTTGTTGATCCATTGGAACAATTAGAATTTTAGTGTTTGAAGGACTTGCGTAACCTGGGGATACGCATTGAATATCTCGGCGATACGCCAAGCATTGCCATTGCAGGCTTTAATTTCTGCTGCCATAGCGTTGGCGGGGGCGATAAACGCTGCATATGCACCGAGTATCACCTCCATGCTATTAGGCTCACAGCCGGGGACTGGGGGTGGGGGGGACCTACTAGGACCTGCGGGAGCAGCCCTGGGAGCGGTAGGAGGTCGGACTGATGCGGCCTCTGGGGCCGAGGGGACTACTGGGGCCGTGGGGGCTACTGATGGCGCTGGGATGGCAGTTGCGATCAGCGCTGGGATGGCCGGGGGTTGGGAGGGCACCGAAGCAGTAGGGGCTTTCTGGTGGAATAGGTTTGCCCAGGGGGAAGGCCTTTGTGGACTGAGCCGATCAGGCATTTGTGAAGATGGAATCTTCACTGAGGGACACTCTCTTTGTTGGCGGTCGCTTGCGCGCTTTGCCAGTTTGGGAGAGGAAGCTTTAGGAGCTTTGGGGCAGCCCCGGTAGTTAGCCGGGTGCCCGGATTGGCCGCAAAGTACGCAGCTGGGGGGCTCTGTACAAAGAGTGCGGTCTTTGGGACGGGGGCAATCAGCTGTTCCGTGCTCACCTAGACACTTGACGCATCTAGGTGTCGCGTAACAGTTTGATTGGGAATGACCATAGAGTTGGCATCGGTGGCATTGTCCAATGAGATTGGACTTACGAGGCTTCTCGATGGAGATGCCCGAGAGGGAACAAACGGATTTCACCTTAAAAATAGGGTGATGACCTTCTGTAGGGTCGCAAACTACAAGGACCATGTCGTAGACAAGGCCCTTTCTCGCTTTGTGCAAGCGATGGACAGCGGAGACGGGGATACCTTGTGAAGCAAGGTCGGAATGAATCTCCTCGGTGGAGATTTCTTTAGGGACTCGCCTAATGATGACACGGGTTGGAGTTTCCTCCGGGAGGGAGTAAGTGTGAAAGGAATAGTTCCTCTCACGTAGCATACGGGTAAGTTCCCTGTAGTCCGAAGACGAGGGAACGGTTACCTTAATGCCTAGCTGGGTTGATCGGGCGTTTGTGTAGTTAATCTTTCGATCAACACACATTTTCGAGATTTCAGTCCATTTGGACTTCTCGTGAATGTATAGAGGGGGCGGGGGTCGTTGCTTCTTTTTGGTGTCCGAAGCAGGAGGACTAGCCCTAGGGCTTGAAGGACGGGTGGCCTGAGGTTCGGCAGAGGAGGAGGTGGGAGGGCAGGGGATCGAGATAGCCGCGACTGGCTTTTTGGCCTTGTTGGCGTGGGATGAGGCACCCTTCTTCCTTTTGCCTCCCTTTCCGACGACTTCATAGTCGTCTTCAGAGGAGGACGAAGAGGTTGAGAGGGCTTCCTCTGAGTCGGACAGAGGTACGGACGTGTCCATACTCTCAGTGGGTGCAGCTGCGGAACGCAGCTGCGGTGCGCCTATTGTCTTAGTGACAATGGCGGCTTGCACAATGGGTGCGGAAACAGGGGCGGCGGCAACCACAATAGGTGTGGAAACAATGGCCTCGGGAGTTTCGGCGGATTCCATTGTCGGGACGGACAATGGTGTCGGAATATTCGGGTTAATCCCTAATGAGGGATTAGTCATAGGAATGCCTTTGTCGGCCAAAGGCGGTGAGAGCGGGCTCTCGAGGACGTCGCTGAAGTCAGCGACCGAGCCAGAAGATGGGGCGGGAGAGGGAGCTTGCTGAAATTCAGCGAGTTTACTGCCATACTTGGCGACGAAATCCGGGTCCTTCAGCAGGACCTCCCTGACGAACGCTATTAACATAGCGTCCGACATGGTTGGATCGGGGGAGTTAAAGAAGGGGACTCATAGGGGCGTAGAAACCCTAACAACCTAACTCCCCGGGTGGATGGGCCCGGGGGTGTGTGACCCTCCCTGTCGGGTGTAGACAGGGAGGTGAGTACCTATTGGTGAGCCCTAAGCTTGTAAACCGTCGCCAGTCTTATTGTGCGAACGGGGCCCTGAACCAGTCTAGTGCGAAGGGTGTAGACACACCCAACCGACACTAGGTGTGTAGCTGTGGACGAAGTCAGATACTAGATTCGACTAGGAGATCCCCCAAGGCCGAGATTCTAGCTCCCGATTCCAATTGACTTCCTCACCCTGAAGGGGCTCGGCGGGTGTGATTGGGGCAACACCCCCTTGGCTTCGTTGGCACCGTTAGGTTTCCACCAAGGACCACGAAACTGTGGTTTTTACCCTGAAGGGGCCAAGAACGTTTTGACAGACGTTACTAGTTTTGGAAACAATGATATCAATGCCGCCTTGAAAAAGGCAGCTATTGATAGGAACAGGGGTGTAGTCGGAGACTACAGATTTCGTTACGACAGGCGTAACGAAACCGGGCGGCGATAGCGGTGAGACACGGTGCAGCGAGCAGGTAGCAGCGGCACGTCCGTTCACGGCGAGCGTCGAGCGGAGAATGCGATGAATTTCCACAAAAATTTGCCCTTTTTTTATAGACGGCTATGGCCAATCAAAACTCATCAAATTTGCACGCGGCACTAACAATTTTCTCTCGACCAATCAGATTTCGTTGGGTTTGCGCACGGCACTAATGTGACTTTTGTATGAGGAATTCACTTTGGCGTTTTTCTGTGGTAAAACATTCCTTACAATGTTGTACTTATTTTTACATCATTGGTATTAACTTATTTTAACTAAATACAAAAAACTGTATCAAAAAACCTTAATCTAAGCCTTAAAAATGACAAAATACTGTAACGGTTCTCGTTACGGTAAAGTTTCCTAGTACTTAAGTCACGTAACATGATGGTACAAGTGGTGCCACCAAGTGGAATTAATGCGAAACGTAACATCGCGCTTCTTATTATTCTAAGTTACAAAATCACAAACACAAAAATGACTGAGCTAATATACATGATTACGCGTCGTCGCTAACATTCTCCCCCACGGTGCGCAGCACTCCATCTTCTTGGAGCGACGATGCCGCAGGGACCAGCACGACGACCCGACGTGTTGGACGACGAAGTATTCCTCCCGATGTTCGCACGTCTAGCACTCTGGTTCTTCCATCTGGTCCAGGGTATGTCTTTATGACTTCTCCGCGAGGCCATGAATTTCGTGGTAGCGTAGCGTCCACTATAAGCACGACATCTCCTTCTCTTGGGTCGTTGGTCTCTCTCCCTTTGAGTTTTCTTGGCATTAGGAGAGGTAAGTACTCTTTGATCCATCTTTTCCAGAAGTGATCTGCAAGTCTTTGGGTGGTTCTCCAGTTCGCCTTCCCGATCAGTTCTCTGTCGTCGAATTCTCCCGGTGCCATTGCCCCACATGACCTCCCCAGTAGAAAGTGGTTTGGCGTCAAACTTTCTTCGTCTTCTGGGTCCATACTAACTGGAGTGAGAGGTCTCGAATTGACTATGTGTTCAACCTCGGTCATTAGTGTATGAAGCACTTCTTCGGGTGGACTTCTTTCGTTGAGCACTACTGCCAACGCCGTCTTGACTGTTCGCACAAGTCTCTCCCAAGCGCCTCCCATGTTCGGGCATCCTGGGGGGATGAACTTCCACTTGATGCCCTTCTCCTGCGCGGCCTCTTCCAGTTCCTTTTTGGCTCCAACAAAGTTTGTTCCATTGTCACTGAATATAGTCTTTGGGGTTCCTCTTCTAGCCGCCATTCGCCGAAGTGCCATGATCATCGAGCTGGTACTGAGAGAGGGTGCCAACTCTAGATGTACGGCTCTTGTGGTGAGACAGGTAAACAATGCCCCCCAGCGCTTTTCGACTCTTCTCCCGATAGTGACCTGCATCGGCCCAAAGTAATCTACGGCCGTGTGAGAGAACGGGAACTGGTTATGCTGTAGCCTCTCGCTTGGCAGGTCTCCCATTGGAGGTATCTCTGGCAAGCTCTTCTTGGTCTTGCACCATTGACAGCTGTGTGTGACCGCTTTCAGAGCTGCTCTTAAGCCCAGGATCCAATATTTTTGTCGAATCTCATTCATCACTGTAGCGGTATTCCCGTGAAGGAACTTCTTATGATAATGTTGTACGATGAGACTCGTAATCTTCTGTTTCCCATCTAGAATGATAGGATTCATCTTTCTTTCGCTTTCGTCGTGAAACTTCATTGTTCTACTCCTTAGCTTGACGATCCCATCGTCTCCTATGTAGACGTCGATCTTCTTTAACCTGCTTGCGTTTTCTAGAGGTTTTTCTGCCATCAGATTTTCTATTTCCACCGCAAAACTATCGTTCTGACTCGTCTTCATTAATATCTCTTCGGCCTTCTTTAAGTGTTCTTCTTCCAGTGGCAGATACAATCTCTTCTTTTCTTCTTTGTTGGTTGATTGATTTGAGATCCGTGTCTTTCCCTTCTGTGGTCTTCTTTGAGGCTTCCAGGGCCCATCCCCCTGGCGCACGGCGGCTGTGGCTACCTTTCGGGTCTTCTTTAGTAAAAGGCATGTGAAGGCGACCACTCTGGCCGTAGTGCGCAGTAGTCGCTCCCAGCTCGAGAACCTTTCCAGATCAAGAAGGGTTTCTTCCGCTTTTACCTTTATTACCGTCACCTTTTGCTTGGTCTTTTCTTCCAACATGATACCTTCTGGTTTGAAGTTTTGAAATGGCCATTCTTCTATTGGTTGACGGAGAAAAGTCGGACCTTTGAACCATCTGGCGTTGTGGTCGAATTCAATTGGGGTTCCCCTCGTGGCGTCGTCTGCTGGATTTTCTTTGGTTGGCACCCATCTCCAGTCTTCCGGCTTGGATCTCTCTTCAATTTCCGCCAATCGATTGGCCACGAAAGTTTTGAATTTCCTTGGTTCCGCTTTTATCCACTGTAGTACTGTGCTAGAGTCCGTCCAGTAGGTCTTCTGTAATATTTCGAGTTCCATTTCTTCTTCAATCGCGGCTGCTATTCTACAGCCAAGTAAGGCCGCTTGAAGCTCTAACCTTGGGATTGATACTGGTTTCGTTGGTGTAACTCTCGCCTTGCCGGCGATCATGGCGATGTGGACTCTTCCTCCAGGCTCGACCGTCCTCCAGTAGACTACCGCCGCATAGGCTTCTTCACTTGCGTCGGTGAACGTATGTAGTTGTCCTCTTCTACTGCGGGGTGAGACGCACCTTGGGATCTTCAAATTTGTTAACGCCGACACTTCTTGCAGGTATTTCAGCCAGGCTTCCTTTTGTGGTTCGTTAATTACTTCGTCCCAGTCTATTTTCGTTCGCCAGATATCTTGAATTAATTTCTTTCCTTGTATTAAGACTGGTGTCGCGAAACCCATAGGATCAAAGGTAGACATTACGGCGCTTGTAACTTCTCTCTTCGTTGGGGACCTCTTACCATCCAGCAGGTCTTTTGATGTGTTTCTCAGCCCAACATTGAAGGCCAACTTGTCTTCCTTTACTAGCCATCTTAGCCCCAGAGTCTTCTCTTCCTTTGTTAGTTGCAAAGAATCTTCTTTATTGGTGTCTTCCACTTCCGATAGTACCTCCATATTGTTACTGGCCCAACCCTTCAGATGGAAGTTCGCCTTTGCGTGAATCTCTTTCACTTCCTTTGATATCTTCTTTGCTTCAGCTGTAGACGTGAAACTCTGCAGATAATCGTCCATGTAGTGGTTTCTATTTATTGCTTTTACTGCTTCGGGATGAGTTTTCTCGGAGTCTTCCGCGTTCTTGTTCATCACATATATTGCTGTTGCCGGTGATGATGCTGCTCCAAAGATGATTGACGACATTCTATATTCTTCAGGCTTGCCCGTTCTTCGACTTCCACGCCACAGGAACCTGAGACTATCACGGTCATCTTCTCTGACTTTGATCCGAAGGAACATATCTTGGATGTCGGCCATAACGGCCACTGGCCCTTCTCTGAAGCGCAACAGTACGCCAAATAGTGATTGCAGTAAGTCTGGACCTGATAACAAGACGTCGTTGAGGCTCTTCCCTTCGTACTTGGCAGCTGCGTCGAATACTATTCTCAGCTTTCTTTTTATTGGATGTACGACGGCGAAGTGCGGTAAGTAAAATGTTCTTCCTTTGTTCGAGGTTCCAGGAGCCTTCTCTGCATATCCCTTTTCAATCAGACTTTGAATCTGCTTCTCATAGCTTTCTTTGGCTTCTTTATCTTGATCCAACTTCTTTTCTATGTTGACTAGGCGTCGGATTGCTTGGTTGTAGTTATTGGGTAGGGTCTCGTCTTCTTTTCTCCACAGGAGTCCTGTTTCAAATTGACCGCTTGGCAATTTCTTCGTAGTTTTCTCGAGGGTTTCCAATGCTCTTCTATCACTGTCATTCGTTGGTGAACGATTTTGGATGCCAAGAGATTCTAACTGAAAGTGTTCTCGGACGATTTCATTAATATTTTCTTCATCGGTTGTAGATCTGCTGTAGTGTGTGAAGTTCACTAGGGCATTCGCTCCTGTTTCACATCCGTGTAACACCCACCCCAGGTTGGTGAGGGAGGCTACAGGATCCGACGGCTTGCCCTTCTTAAGTCTTCTTGTTACTATGAGTCCCCAGTTGTCTTGGCCTATGAGCAATTTGGGTCTCTCCGCGGCGTAGAAAAGTTGTCCTTCAATTGCCTTTAGGTGCTGACAATTCTTTACTGTGTCCTTATTTATGCTTTGTTCAGACAACTTCAGGTCGTCGATAGTTCTTGCTGTGATAACCTTCTTCACTCTTCCGTGAGCTCCTTTTATCTTTAACTCGATCTTCTGTGAGCTTTCTTTTCTTAACACCTTTCCGCCGACTGTTTCGATTGTGAGTTTTTCTTGATTCCCTTCGGCCCCAATCTTCTCAGCTATTGATGCGTCTAAGAGTGTGACCGTCGACCCTTCATCTAACAGTGCTAGTACGCGAACTTGGCCCTTTGGTCCATAAAGGTCCACTGGGATGATTTTCAGGTATGCCTTCTCTTCTCCTCTTGCGTTGTGGATTGAGACGACTTTCTCTTCTGACGCGCTTTCCTTGCCTTCTTTGTTCGTTTCTTTTACTGGCACTGGTGGTTTGTCAGAGTGTAAGATAGTATGATGCCATCTTTTACACTGCTTGCAGACCGGGGCTTTACAGTTGATTCTTGAATGCTTGAATCGAAGGCACTTGAAACATATCTTCGCTTTCTTGATCATGTCCCATTTTTCATTTATGTCAGCTTCTTTGAACTTCTTGCATTCTATAGCAAAATGCTCTTCTTCGCAAATTGGGCATGTCTTCTTATATTTTTCCTGTGACGCTTCTTGTACTGTATGTACGGGTTTTCTTATTCCCTTCTTTTGCTCCGAAGGCACTTCAGGTGGAGCAAAGTCTCCGCACATGTCAGCTTCTGTTTCCAGAAACGCTTCGACAAGTAATAGTTCTTGAACGTCTTCATCTCTTCTGTTTCTGTGGTAGGCGAACCAACGAAACTTCATAGATGTTGGCATCTTGTCCACTATGGTTTTCAGTGTTTCGGGAGAACTGAGGTACTGCGGTTTCTTCAAGGCTTTGATTGTTTCAACGGCGTTCTTCACTTTGCTGGCGAACACGCATATGTCACTCGGGTTCTCGCCGACTTTTGGCAGGTTTTTCAGCTTCTCTAGTTCTGATAATGCCAATGCACCAGGTCTTCCGAATCTTGACTCTAGTCCTTTGATTACTTCGCGTGGGTCTTCCGCGGTGAACAGCAGGCTTTGGACGGCTTCTCTTGCTTTTCCTTGGATTGCTCTTCGAAGGCGCGCTAGGTTCTGCGTGTTGCTGAAGGAAGCGGCCATATCTTCATACGATCTCTTGAAAGCCAACCATTCTTCGCAGGCCCCGTTGAAGTTAGGAAGATCGAGATGCTTTGATGAAACGATGTCACGCGACTTCTCGGATAACTTGAGTATGACTGAAGCCAGTTCTTGGATGTCACTCTTCCTTTCTTCCGTTTCGATCGGCCTCTGACTCTTGTTAGGCCTGACCCCGGTTTGGATGAACCACTTTTCGACTTCTTGAGTTTGTTCATACAGCTCTTCTCGGGCACCATCTTCTTCTTCTTCTGAATCTGCAGCTAATAGGTCCAGTTCAGCTTGAGCCACTCTTGATCGTGCTTCCGCCAACTCTAACTCCCTTATTGCCAATGTCATTTTTGCTTGTGCTTCTGCTTTCTTCCTATGCGACGAGCGGACAGACCGTGTGTCTATATCGCGGGTCGACTTCTTAGGTTGAGGCGGCTGTAGGCTTTCTTCCCTTGACGTTGGTGCGCTACCATGGATAGGGCGTGATTTTAATACGACGCTTCTATCCAAGTTCTGTGGCATTGGATGACTTTCTTCTTGGTGTGCTTCGTGTGATTCGACTTCTTGGTGTGATTCGACTTCTTTTGCGATGGTGCGGGTCGGGGGGGCGGTGTATGTTGCTTCCCCCGGTGTTGATTCCTCTCCGGCAGCTTCCTTAGAATGGTGTGCGGGTGGCTGGCTTCCTTGTACGCTGGGCGGCGGCGATCTTCTTGTGAGTGTCGATCGACTTGCAATCGACGTGTTCGTAGCCGTCGTAGTTGTGGAATCACTCGGCGTATTCATGCTCCAGTCCGTAGTACTTTCACTCGTAGTTTTTGACTGCGCTGATTTTGACCTCGTGGTGGGCATCTCCTCAGTTTCTTGAACCCGATCCGGCTCTCGAAGGACCAATGTTGACGTTGACTGACTGACTGACTGACTTTATTGTGGAGCGGGCTCGCTGGCGGGATGTTATTGAGGAGACGGGTCGCCGTAGGTGCAGAATAAAACCACACTTCTTCAGAGTTTCTTCTTTCTTTTTCTTCTTGTTTGTACTCCTTATAATACTGCTGGATTCGGAATGAATTTCCACAAAAATTTGCCCTTTTTTTATAGACGGCTATGGCCAATCAAAACTCATCAAATTTGCACGCGGCACTAACAATTTTCTCTCGACCAATCAGATTTCGTTGGGTTTGCGCACGGCACTAATGTGACTTTTGTATGAGGAATTCACTTTGGCGTTTTTCTGTGGTAAAACATTCCTTACAATGTTGTACTTATTTTTACATCATTGGTATTAACTTATTTTAACTAAATACAAAAAACTGTATCAAAAAACCTTAATCTAAGCCTTAAAAATGACAAAATACTGTAACGGTTCTCGTTACGGTAAAGTTTCCTAGTACTTAAGTCACGTAACATGATGGTACAAGTGGTGCCACCAAGTGGAATTAATGCGAAACGTAACATCGCGCTTCTTATTATTCTAAGTTACAAAATCACAAACACAAAAATGACTGAGCTAATATACATGATTACGCGTCGTCGCTAACAGTTATGAGATAAGTATATAAATCTGATCAATGACATTGCCCTCTGGGATGTACAGTGAAAACTGTGTGCATATAACAAGAATATGCTTCGATACCGCGTACCGCGCCTCATGAATAAGACCAGAGAAAAAACACAAATTATTTTTTGTAGAAGAAGTTTAATTTAATGATTAAAACTTAACTAGTATTCTTGCTATTCTTTCTAATTAGTTCAAAGATTCTGGAGGGTATTGAAGTATAAAGAGATTTTAGGTAATCGACAGAAATATTATTCCATGTTTAGGTACTGTAACGCTTTCCCTAACTCAAAAGAGCTATTATATTGGCTTGAATTTGCGTACACCTGACGAGAAAGCCATCCCCAAACATTTTCCATGATATTAAGGTCAGGCGAGTTTGAGGGTCACTGCAGAACGTTGATGTAATTTTTTTTTAACCATATCTGAACAATGTGGGCCTTATGACTACTCGCTTTTTCATGCTGGAAAATAAAATCTTGGCCCCTACAGACATTTACAAACTTATGTCTTTCTTTTTCCAGCAGTTCAATATATGATTTAGCTGTCTGTCTACCTTCTAGAAAAACTAAATAAATCGCCCCATGGTATGACACAGCTCCCTATACACTTATTGAATCGAAATCAAACAAAACTAGTAACAAAATGAATTTATTTTTTCGCAAATCATGAAAATAATAAGAGAAGCCGTCAGTGGCCATCGAGATCAAAAAATAACTTTATACCACTGTTTTTCAGTGCATCTTTTCATGAGCAAATATAAGACATTCACTTCTACGCAATTTTTCTAAAGCCGGTCTTCCCTTAATCTTTCGACGTTTTAAATGTGGACAGTGTTGTAATATCTTCTGAACTGTTCTTTGAAGCTTCAGTTCCTACGTTAATTGCTATTTGCCTTGCTGTCACAGTTGTACTCGATGCTTTACGTAATACCGCACGACGTTCCCTTTCCGTGGTAGCAAATTTTGTGCGCCCTTTAAAACGTTTCCCGTAATTTTCAGGTTCCTTCAGAAATTTACTCACAATCTGATGCGATCGTCCAATCCGTCTTGCAATAGTTCTGTGTGAATATCCTTCGTCATGCAATTTTTTTATTTTGCCTTGTTCTTCTGATGTTGAACACTTTTTGTTACCCATTTTACAAAAACCACTACTTGAGACTAATTAATTTCAATTGTCTGAGTATTACTCGCACTTTTTCGTTGTAGCAGCAGAATAGAACTGGTCGTAATCAATCGGCGCGCTGCTATTGGGCACTAAATTACCCAAGGGCGCGACCATGAAAAATTATGCATAACAAAATACAATAATCTACAAAGCGTACAAAAAGAAACCATTTAGCGTTAATTTGATGCAATTATTCTTATAAATAAGTATGTTGTAGTTGTAATATATATTGGTCTTATTCATGTTTCGAGGAGTGTATGAATACGTGGCATGTTGCCCAAGGCAGAGGACGCCGAGCCACGGACGCGTCGACGACGGCTGCAGTTGCTTCTGCCGTTGGCGATGTGCTGCTCGTGTATATGAGCAAGTACCTAGTAAGCAATAAAAAACGATGTGGTAAAAAAAGTTCTGAAAATCGGTGAGTTTAATCTATTTTCCATGTTTTTTTCACATAGCGTTTTCGCTGCAGTTAACTCAACATCATCATTATTTCAGCGAACTTACGTCCACTGCTGGCCTGTAGTACTTTTTATTAATTATATATTTTCATTGTTCGCAGAGGAAAGCCAAACAAGCAAATGAACGGGACTTTCGTTATCAGGTTCGCTGTTTATTCTTAACTTAATACTCTTTCAAATATTTCACCTGTCTAAGGGCTGATGTTTTAATCAACAGATATGTGTAATATAATTGACGTCTGACAGTTTTTGCACGGAAGAACTGTTAGAAATTCGAAATTATTCCTTGGATGAAATTATCTGGCGTTGGTAAAATCAGCCTTAAATAAGTTAAGCCTCAGACAGAAATAAATTCTCGGATCACTAACACATACCTTTGTACCTGGCTATTGTGACGATCGAAATCTTTCATTCTATTTATGGCTGATTTTCCAATCGACAGATATTTTTTATTCGTGGAATAAAATTGACATCTGACAGTTTTTGTATGGAAGAACTGTCAAAAATTCAAAATTCTTCCTCCAATAAAGTTATCTCGCGTTGGAAAAACTAGCCCTTAGAATTCCAAATTCAAATTAATTTTATAACACAGCACGACATTTTGTTTTTCAAAATCAGTTGTTCATTTGTTTTCCCATCGTTCGATTTTTTTTTAAATATCGCTGTTTCTGTAACCATGGAAAAACCAAAATTGCGCGCTATTTTTGAATACGAGATCAGACTGAGTTCTGTCGTGGTGGCACCAACGCAGCACAGACAACATGCGATATTAAAGTCGTGTATGAACATGGTACCGCATGTGAACGCACGGTCCCTTTTTGATTCGATCGCTTCCGTTCTAGAAATTTTGATCTCATCAATGAACCCCTTGGCCGACCGAGTCGAAAGTCAATAACCATGAATTGAAAGCCATCGTGGAAGCAGAAACCACGTTGGAACTTGTAGCGGAAATGATAAATTGATATTGATTTATTTACGTCAAATTAGAAAGATAAAAAGCTCGGAAAGTGGATAGGTACCGTATGAACTCACTCAACAAAACAACAAAATTGCGTAAAAGCACCACACAACGGACCGCCTTAAAACTATAGGACTTACGACTGGAAACTCTCCGTCATCCACAATACTCAACAGACTGCTCCAACTTATTTCCATTTTTATTCGCAATTTTATTATGATAACTTTTTACAGGGAAAAAATTCAAATCCAACGAGGTGGTGAAAAATACCTCTTAAGAGTTCATTGATTCCCATCCCCAGGATTTTTATAGCAGAGCCATCAACGAACTTCCACTATAATGGCAAAAGTGTATGTTCACTAATGGCCAATACTTCGAATATAAAATAAATTATTTTCTTTAATTTTTTTATAATACTTAATAATAATACATTTATTTATTTGTTAGAATATTGTTGTTACAAAGGTGTTACACGCAATATGATGTCCATAATATTCTGCTGTTTCCAACGTACAAATATTTCAAAGAATTAAAATTACGAGTATTATAACGATATGTCAAAATGAAACCATAAAGAAAACAACAACAACAAGAACAAGATAAGGAAAACGTTAACTACTATCAAATACAATGTCAAGGGTTATTAATTATAATGTCAAGAATAATTAAATACAATGTAAAAAAATATTCAATACAATGTCATAGAAATGAAATTCCATTCAATTAATAAGAGCACAAAGGCACGGTAATATTATACCGTGACAAAGGCGAGTCGTCGTCTAATTTAACCCTTAGCTGGTATCGCCTTTTTTGGCAACACTACCGGTATCGTGGGTCATATTTTACCCATACCAAAAAATCTGTTGTAGAACGTAGATTTTTTTATTATTTGTATAAAATATGGTTAGTTATGAAATAAAAAAAAAACTTTTAAAAAAAAAACCTCAGACACCCCAACTGATTTTTAATTCAATTGAACTATTT
>OX451392.1:819538-881754 GCA_949629135.1 Eremobia ochroleuca
GTTCCTTCGTTATGCACTTTCTCGATTCGTGTGTCTGTCTGCCTAGATTTCAGAGAAATGCAGTTTTTCTTTTGCATCAAGATATGATTTGTTAACAATGTTAGTTTTACGGATGTTCCACAGCAACAGCAGCCGGTCGATTCTGGAAAAATCTCACCGTGATAACTAAGGTGAAGTGAACTTAGAGTGAGTTGTGAGTCAAGCTGATTCTAGGGATTGACACTATTGACGACTCACTCCACGTTCACTTCACCTACGTTTTCACGGTGAGATGGTTACAGAATCGCAGTTATCTATGGTACAGGCTCTCACAATGATATAAACATACATAATCCATGAAAAGTTCTTAAACTTGCGTATTTTCCAGAGTCCAAGAGCAAATCTCATTCAATCTAATATAGTCACCACCTAGCTGGGACCAGTTCAAGAATACAAAAATTTTATTTACTAACAACTTCTTTCATCCACAGTACGAATACAAATACGACGTGGAGGACCAAGAGAAAGCTCTTTACTTCGGAGCCAACGAATCAGGAGACGCCCAAGGCAAGGTCATCGGAGGATACCGAGTGCTTCTCCCCGACGGTCGCCTCATGACAGTCGAGTATAGCGTGGAAGGAGAAAGCGGCTTTGTTCCCAAAATCACCTTCGAAGACAACGCAAGCCCCTTCGGCAAAGGAAAGTAAACCCTACAATGATGCTCACAAGACTGGTTTCGCGATGAATTGATTAATAGTTCAAATGCTAACCCTTTGACTTCCGAATTTCATGATATTTAATAGTTTTCTTTTTCTAAGTTGGTATTTTTTTCGGTTTGACAGTAGATTTTACCTTTTATTAATTCGGTAAAAGGCCAAAATTTACTTATTTTTTTCTTTTCCGTCTGCGTAACTTCGTAGAACATGAAATTCAGAAGTCGAAACACAGAAGAAAGTTACTTTGGTTTTCATTAGATAGTAAATGTGAATATGTTAATATCAGGGATCTTGAATAGAAACTAAATTAAGGATAAATTAGTAATATTTATGGAAGAAGAATTTATTTGGACCATCTCGAGAAAAGTGTTGGTTACTATAGAAAAACTCCTTAACTTTTTTCTACGAAATAACTCTTCATATTTTGTATTTTTTTTTTGTAAGTGTACTCCTTAATAATTAATCTAGATATAGTCAAAACTCATTCGCCACTAAGGTTATGTACAGTCAGCGATCTCTGCGATAGTTGGTGCACCGCACATGTCGAGTTACCGATACTGTGATCAATTAGATCGATTTTAATATAGGCCATGTTCGACATTTAACGTAATAAAATTGTAACGTAGATTATTATTTTGTATGTGTATCGTTTAGTTCTTAATTGCATGTAGATTTTGATAAATATTTTTGTATTTAAATATTTAATGCTGTTTTATTGTACCTACATAAATTAGCAATTCGAAAAAAAAAGTCGACAATTTACACATTGAGTGATATCCTATATCTATAAATTCGTATTCCTAATTAATGAAATCCTTACACTCTTTCAGGGACGAGTATTACGGTATCAACAAATTATTTTTGCTAAAAGAATAAATATGACTTTGAATAGAATAGAATAGAATAGAATAGGTCTTTATTTGCTTAGAATGTAGGTACATAAAAATAAGTTGTTCAATTATATAATAGGATCCATGTACATTCTGCCTTAATATAGCATGCAAATGTAATACAAACTAGTGGATGATATTACAAAAAATTATCATTTAAGAAATCCTGCACAGAATAATAACATTTATCTACAAGTAATTCTGTGAAACGTTTTTTAAATTTTTGCAACGGTAAGCTTTTAAGTTGGTCAGGTATTTTATTAAAGATTACAGGAGCCATACAAATCACATTTCTTTTTAGTAAGCTAGTTTTAAATGCGCCCGTGTATAATAGATTCTGGTATTGAGATCTCACAGCTGTACTTCTTTTTCTAGTTTCTATTAAAGTTGCAAATAGACATCGATTTGTTATTACAAATGTTGCTAATTCAAGAATATAAAGGCATGGGAAGGTTAACAATTTATGAGACTTAAATATAGGCACGCAACTGTCTGTTACTTTAAGACCAAATATAGCTCTCAGACAGCGTTTTTGAGCTTTGAAAATGCTTTCTCGTTCACTACAATGACCCCAAAATATTATGCCAAATCTTAAGATGGAAATTACTAGACCATGGTAAGCCACTAATATTGTCGGTAAATTTACTTTTTTTGATAGATTATGCAACATAAACGCGGCTGTGCTTAAACGTTTACATATATCTTCTGCTTGCGGCTTCCAAGTTAACTGGCTGTCAATTATAATTCCTAAAAATTTTGTACTGCTTACTTTTTCTATAGTTTGGCCATTATAGTTTATATCCATATCTCCCGCAGATATTCGTTGGTAAAAATGCATGATTTTAGTTTTTTGGAGATTAATAACTAAATTATTAAATTATTTCACATATTTATTATACAAAAGCTGTCGGAAACTGAAACTGGAATATTTACTCTTCAGTTAAGAGATATCTTACTATTGAGAGATCAGCCCTGAGGGCCGATTTCACCAGTCAGATATCTTTTATCCGTTGAATAAAATTGATGACTGACAGTTCTAGTATGGAAAAACTGTCAAATATTCAAAATTTATTCTCGGATAAGCCTTATTGTAGGTATAAATGTTTGGTGGAATTTGCCCCTTATCGTATCACTCTATTTGAAAATAAAACAAAATAAGTAAATTAGGTATATAATTGATAGTATCATTACTTTGATATCCGACTTGACTCAACCAGAAAACGTCGTAAAATATTATGTAAGTACACAAAATAATCAAAATTCCAGTGAACATGAGCAACAATTTTTTAACAAGGATGCGGCAGTGACTGCTCTCTGAAGTATTGTATAATATTACATGATATTATTATAATAGCTTGGCCTTGTCGGCGACGCGTGTCATGATCGCGGTTTCAGTGTCTACCACAAGGGTCCTGGTATTAAATATTACTTAAGGTGTGTAGAGGGCTCACTGGCCTTGAGCATGTGGGCGGAGCTAAACGCCCTACTCCCGAATACGTAAAACGCGTGCGGTGGCGCCCTACACTAAAACGACGATCAAAGAATATGCAGAGGCGTAGACATGCTGCACGTCGGTCGCCATTTTTGCCTACGTTTCCAGAAGGGAATGGGGGATGCGCGGCTGATATATTTTGTATAGATAGATGTTACGTATATTTTAAGTTTGTACTGGACAATTTTTTCGCATTTATGTGGAAGAAAATACATTTATTTGCTCAATCATGTGTACACAAACCACAGTAAATTTTTCGTCACGGGTGTTTTTTTTCATAGTTTTCGATTGTGTTAAACCTGATGGTGAAGTCAAAATGAAAATCCAAGATGGTGGCTGCGGAAATATTGGAATTTTTCGTCATGGGTGTAGTTTTCATAGTTTTCGATGGTGCTAAGCCCGATGGTGAAGTCAAAATAAAAATTCAAGATGGCGGCTGCGAAAATATTCGAATTTTTCGTCATGGGTATCGTTTTCATAGTTTTCGAGGGTGCTAAAGTCGATAGTGAGGTCAAAATGTAAATCCAAGATAGCTGCTGCGGAAATTTTGTTTTAGTTTAAAACATAAGTGAGTGAGTGTGTGTGAACAAACTTAGTTGGAACTAAGTTTAAAAATGATTTCGAGTATTTTCGTAAGAATAGAATAACATTTCATTTGCGTAGACTGTAGGTAGGAGGAATTACATAAAAATGAGATCTTATAAAAAAAATGTTTCACCAATTTTTATTATAAATCAGTAATAAACCTACCTAACTAGCACTGTACAGACGCCAGCACATCAAGGTACCCGAAACTGTCAGATTTTTCCAATCAACTTTAAACCTTATGCTTTAGCACTAAAGTTTAAAATCTATTAAAGAAATCCGACAGATTGTAGTAGCTTGATGTGCTGGCGTCTGTACCTATTTTAGGGTTCCGTAGCCAATTGGATGATATTGTAATAACTTCCCGTTAGGGAAGTTATATATAAATTATTTACACAGCAGGTAGTGGTATTCTAATTTGTGTGGGGTAGCTGCCACAACTAAAAATTGAAAAATAAAATACAAAAAAAAAACAAGAACCGACTTCAGTAAAAAAAACACTGCAAAGTGAAAAATAACCTTATTTCGAAGTCGGTGGCAAAAAACGAAAATTCAAATCCAAAGACACCGACTTCCGAATTAAAGTTATTTTTCACATTCTAGTGTTTTTTTTTGGAAGCTGGTTTTTTTTTTGTAAAAAAAATTTATTACTATTAATCGTACGTAAAAGTAACACCGAAACGACGCGCTTCGAAATCTTATTGTATTATTATTCGAAACGCGTCGTTTCGGCCATTTTCTATGAAGACAATACTGCTGGTCGATTCTGTAATCTGACCCATTTGCCGTTCTCCAACACTACCAACGGATTCTAATCCACAGTCTATAACTCCGTGCTTGGCGATTTTCTTGTTCTGAATAAAAGTAAGCAATATTAATTATACGTCGCCCTTCGATGAAACAGCTTGGGACTTGTTGAGATTCAGGCGATGTTTTGACCTAAAAAAGATAATATATAAATTTAAATTAACCCTAACAACATTGAAGATGACCATGTTGAAGATTTTTGTCAAGGAATCAATAGGCGGGCTAGAGAGTTGGATAAACCAGAAGGCCAATGCCCGTGTGTAAAGCGTTCAATTGGTTTCATAGCAAAAATTTAAGTATTGATTATTTGAAGTCAATAAACTTTGCAGGTACAAGAAAAAAAAAATCGAGGTAAGACGTTTTTTTACCTGAATCGGATTTTCTGTTAACTTTTGTAATGTGGTTGAAATATCGTTATTTTCTTCAAGACTTTCCAATAGCAAGTCTGATCTGGAATGGTGCGGTCCACTAGATGTTGCAATATGCACGTATAAGATATATTTGTAAAATAAATATAGGTTGTAGGACTTGTAGGCATAATTTTACCTGAATTGGAACTTCCATCGTTTTTTGTGCAGACAGAGATATAATATTGTGGTCTTGTCGACATTCTATATACAGGGTGAAATTGAAAGCATGCGACAAATCAAAATGAGAGATTGTACTCATCATTGTGAACAACTTTTACTATGAGATAAAACCTGAAATCGCGAAAAAAAATCAGCTGTTCCCTACATTTATGTTCGCATAACTCGTCAAAATGTAGGGAACAGCTGAATTTTTTTTCGCAATTTCAGGTTTGGTCCCATGGTAAAAGTTGTTCATAATGATGAGTACAATCTCCCATTTCGATTTGTCGCATGTTTTCAATTTCACCCCGTATAAGTCTGGCCTGGAATGATCTGCGCCAGTGGATGTTTCAACCTAAAAAGTAATTTAAAGTTTAAGTTTCAAACATACATGGTAATAAACAAATTTAATTGTGATTAAATTTTTTTTTTTACATTAATTGTGTTAAAAAACATTTAATTATGTTTAAACATTAAAAACAAAAACAAATTTTCGCAGCCATCTTGGATTTACATTTTGAGCTCGCTATCGCCTGTAGTGCCCTCGAAAAGCTATGAAAACGACACCCATGACGAAAATTTTGAAAATTTTCGCAGCCGCCATCTTAGACTTTCAGTTTGACTTCACTATCGGCTTAAGCAACCTCGAAAACTATGAAAACGACACCCATGACGAAAATTTTGAAAATTTTCGCAGCCGCCATCTTGGATTTTCATTTTGACTTCACTATCGGCTTAAGCAACCTCGAAAACTATGAAAACGACACCCATGACGAAAGTTTTGAAAATTTTCGCAGCCGCCATCTTGGATTTTCATTTTGACTTCACTATCGGCTTAAGCAACCTCGAAAGCTATGAAAACGACACCCATGACGAAAATTTTGAAAATTTTCGCAGCCGCCATCTTGGACTTTCAGTTTGACTTCACTATCGGCTTAAGCAACCTCGAAAACTATGAAAACGACACCCATGACGAAAATTTTAAAAATTTTTGCAGCCGCCATCTTGGATTTTCATTTTGACTTCACTATCGGCTTAAGCAACCTCGAAAACTATGAAAACGACACCCATGACGAAAGTTTTGAAAATTTTCGCAACCGCCATCTTGGATTTTCATTTTGACTTCACTATCGGCTTAAGCAACCCCGAAAACTATGAAAACGACACCCATGACGAAAATTTTGAAAATTTTCGCAGCCGCCATCTTGGATTTTCATTTTGACTTCACTATCGGCTTAAGCAACCTCGAAAGCTATGAAAACGACACCCATGACGAAAATTTTGAAAATTTTCGCAGTCGCCATCTTGGATTTTCATTTTGACTTCACTATCGGCTTAAGCAACCTCGAAAACTATGAAAACGACACCCATGACGAAAGTCTTGAAAATTTTCGCAGCCGCCATCTTGGATTTTCATTTTGACTTCACTATCGGCTTAAGCAACCTCGAAAACTATGAAAACGACACCCATGACGAAAATTTTGAAAATTTTCGCAGCCGCCATCTTGGATTTTCATTTTGACTTCACTATCGGCTTAAGCAACCTCGAAAACTATGAAAACGACACCCATGACGAAAGTTTTGAAAATTTTCGCAGCCGCCATCTTGGATTTTCATTTTGACTTCACTATCGGCTTAAGCAACCTCGAAAATTATGAAAACGACACCCATGACGAAAATTTTGAAAATTTTCGCAGCCGCCATCTTGGACTTTCAGTTTGACTTCACTATCGGCTTAAGCAACCTCGAAAACTATGAAAACGACACCCATGACGAAAATTTTGAAAATTTTCGCAGCCGCCATCTTGGATTTTCATTTTGACTTCACTATCGGCTTAAGCAACCTCGAAAGCTATGAAAACGACACCCATGACGAAAATTTTGAAAATTTTCGCAGTCGCCACCTTGGATTTTCATTTTGACTTCACTATCGGCTTAAGCAACCTCGAAAACTATGAAAACGACACCCATGTCGAAAATTTTGAAAATTTTCGCAGCCGCCATCTTGGATTTTCATTTTGACCAAATTCACTCTCTCTCTCTCTCTCTCTTTCTCTCGCTCTCTCTCTTTGACGTCTGACATTACCATATCTATCAAAATTGAAAACTAAAACTAATTCAATCGTCAATCGTTAAACTATTTTTTTTTTCTTTTTATAGTATTATTTACCTGAATAGAGTCTTCTATATTATCAGCAGATGTACTCGGATTATTCGATTCTGATGATTTCTTTCTAGATTTCCTGGAACAATTCGTAATTATTTAACTTCAATTATGAAAAAATGAATAAACAATCGCTCACCAGATGATTACAAAAACTAATATTAAGCATAAAGTTAAATACAGTAATATGTATATAGGTAGGTAGGTTTTTACTTACGTCATCAGATGCATTTTCATAGCATTTTGAACTCTTTTTTTCTTGACTTGCTTTGCCTTGGCATTTTTATTTATTTACAAATTATCTTATATTTACACAATATACAATATAAACAAAAACAGTATTTAGAAATAGCACCAATAATAAAGCGTCCACGCGCACAATAGAAATGGGCCCTTTGCAGCGAGCTTAGTCTATAAACGCACACTGACACAATTCGTTTGTAAATATTTGCACTAACACAATCAAACGCGCGTAGTCGGTCGATAGCCGGAGCGGAGCAGCGAGCGACACAGCCCTCCCGTCCCAGTGCTACCGCACGACTGCCGCCCGCGCCCGCGCAGAGCACCTCTGAACCTCTATATGAAAGTGGGGATATTTTCTATGCAAATGTTGATTGATTTAAAAAAGCTGTTTCAAATCTGTAGTACCTTTAACCAGCTATTTTTCAGTGTAAAAATATTTCCAAACATCAAAGCCGTTTGGAAGTAGTAGGGAATATTAGCCAAAAATAGCGTATTGGTAAATATTTTTTTCTGGCAAAAGTATTAGCCTTAGAAAAAAATCCTGCTTCAAAAATGCTGTTCATGAATCTATGGCAAACATATATTTTTTTCAGATCTTCTAACCAAGCCGTTAATGAGGAGTAGGCTTCATAAAGTGACCGTGTTACGGTACTAAACGAGAGTAAGGCCCTTAAGAGCAGCACTAGTGGGCGCTTTCACCGACTGCGTCGAATGGTAGGGTGCATTGTCTATGACAACTATACCGTTCGGCGGTAAATTTGGTATAAGCTTTTCACGGAGCCATTTTAAAAAATTGTTTGTGTCCATCTCGTTATGATAATCGCCGATTATACTTTTACATTTATAAAGTAAATCTGCACCTTCAATGAATCCATTTTCTCCTCCAGCGTGTACAAGAATCCAACGTTGACCCGGATTTAAATTTTTCTTCACACTGCTGTCGGTATTATTTTGCCAGCATTTACTGACCGTATAGTGGGAATGGATCCACGTCTCGTCCAGGTAGGTAACCGGTTTTTTATCAGCGCCAAGGTCATTATTCTCTTTCATACGGCGTATGTAGCGAGCCCTCCATGCGGCGATGTCCGGCTTTTGTGTCAATACACAACGGATATTTTTACACTTTTTGAACTTGTAGCCCAATTTGTTAATTATAATATTTCTTAAATATGTTCTCCCACCTTGAAAATTTAGGTCTCTCTTAACTGCTGCCAGAATTTTCTTCAAAGTTGGGATTTCTTTTTTTACAGCATAAAAACTGTTGATGATATTTCTTATTGCGCAAATGTTCGTTCGTTCGTTCTACACCAGTCAACTCTGGTTCAGGTACACGAGGAGTGCGTATAACACTCTTCGTGTACAATATAATAACGCCTTTAGAGCTATGCTTAAGCTGCCCTGGCGGTGTAGTGCGACTGGCATGTTCGTTGAGAACAGAGTTACTGATTTTCACGGGCTCTTGAGAAGACTCAAGGCATCTTTCCTGACTCGACTGACCCGGTGTAAGAATGGGATAGTGTCTGAAGTGTTTCATGGTGTGTACCTTCTTAGGAGTTGTTAATTTTATTGACATTTTATTTTGTTGACTTTATTAATTAATTAATTTATTTATTTATTAATGTAATTCAATGATAATTTGTCAATAATTTTATCAATGTTTCAATAATTTATATAATGTAATGTATTTAATTTAATTTATTTTTAATGTTATGACAATTTTATTCTATTTTATTTAATTCTATAATAATACTATGGGTTAATTAATGCCTGAAATAAACGATAAATAAAATAAAATAAATAAATGTCAAAATCATCTACTTCGATGCGTTTTTTGTACTGTTTATGCTTCTTACCCGGTGTCGATAATTTTGGTTCTGGGTGGGTTTCTAAATTATTACTAGTACTTGGAGTCGGACTAGCGCCCGGCGAAGTAGGTGGTTGTACTTTGGCTTCATTTTTAATTTTCATTTGAGTCCTCTTTGATATCCCAGTTGCAGCACAGGTTCGTTTCACCACTTGATCTACAGGTATGGTGTACTGTTTATTTGCTTTCTCCGATTCAAAAAACTTGAGCACTTTCAAGATTAAATTTCTTGATTCGCTGTGTATTGTTTTTCCCATGACTTCAGTTTAAGAGCTACAACAATTTTAATAACAACCTAACCAGTCCAAACTTAACAGTAAACAGTCTAAACTTAACAGTAAATATTAAAAAACAAAACAACAACAAAGCGAAAATATCAAAATTATCGGGACGTGTATCGGCAACGAAGATGCTAACCGTACTGTCGCACCGGGGAGTGCGCGGAGAGGTGACAGGGGAAGCGGGAGAGGCACCGCATTACAGCGAGGTGCACAGATATTGTGACCGGGTTGTACATATTTTGTATACGGAACTAATGCATAAAATTTCTAGTTAGAACTAGAAATTCAAATTTTCACAAAAGAAATGCTTTGGTCACAACAATAAAGCCAAACTCTAAATGAATTGCAAAGAGCGATTAAAAGTTATATGTACTTTGGTTGCATTGCAATAAAATAAGCCATTACACCACATTCAAGTTACATCCATAAAAAAGCTAATCTTTTAAATAGCATAATTTGAAGGAATTGTGTATCTTGTTTTTTATATGAATGTTTGAATGTAACTTGGGATAACCATAAAGTTAGAGTTGTTGTCAGCAAATGGCTTTCACCTGTGTTTACTGGGGCATCTGGGTAGCTCTATGTCCAGTTGTTGCCACTAGGTTAGCGATTATTAATGTCGATGAAGTGAGCAAATTTTCATGTACCTACGGATGATCTACAGCTTTCTCTAATGATCATTAAGTCTTGAGAACTACAGGTAAGTAGTTGTTATAGTATATGCACCATTGAAGACATGATCAGCTGCCAGTAGCGCGAGTGCTAGTGTACCAGCACCGAGCACTCTCGTGGCCCCTCGTCGGTAGTCGCCCCCCGGGTCGCTGTTATTTTCTGCCGAATGCACCTGCCGCACTAGCACGCCTGTAAGCCGCGCCGACTGCTTTATTGCGGATACACTGCGTTTGTACATACATCTAGCAGATCGTAATGTTGACATTGTTTTCTTCACTCGATCTGTCTTCTAAGTAACTATCAAATTCTTCTGTGTGATTCCAAATGTATTTTGTGCACGGAACGGAATATAATTTAAAATGCGCCGTATCCACATTATTACTGATTTTTTTTTAGCTCGGAAGAGCTGTCATTTTGATTTTCCGAGATCTACCCTGTACTTTTCTGTCTGACTGACATTTAAGTTAAGACGTCTTGCCTACTGTCGACCATCTGTCGACTGAAACCATTGAGATAGGAAAAACTTTTTCTGTCTATGACTGAAACACACCTATGCATGTGGTGGAATCATGGTGGAATAGAAAATTAACATGAAATGTATTGGTTTTGATAGGTTTTTGACATCAGCCCTGAACAAGCAGCGCCACCACACATTCCCAAACACGTTTTTCAATTTTATTTCAACTTTCAGCCTGGTAGCTGGTAGGTCCAATGACAATATTAGTCATCATTGGGTAAGTATGTATGTATGTACAGACGCCAGCACATCAAGCTACCCGAAACTGTCAGATTTTCCCAATCAACTTTGTACCTTATGCTTTAGCGCTAAAGTTGAAAATCTATTAAAGAAATCTGACAGATTGTAGTAGCTTGATGTGCTGGCGTCTGTACTACATACATATCAAAGTAAGAAAAAAGGAAAATCTTTGTCTTTGGTTTGGTTGATAAAGATAAATTATTTATAAAATATCCTCCCATTTGTCTCTAAAGTTCTTGAGCATATTGTTCATCAACAACTTTCTGACTTTCTATCTGCGAATGACCTTCTTAGTCCTCTTCAGTCTGGTTTTCGACTGACGGGTCATAGCACAGTTACGGCTCTTTTGAAGGTTACTGATGACATCCGCTGGGCAATGGACCACAATTAATATCTTACTTTACTTGTATTTCTCGACTTTAGCAGTGCCTTTAACTGTTGATTTTAACATCCTTCTATCAAATCTTTAAATTTCTCCTCTTCCACTATTGGATGGTTTAACTCCAATCTTAAAAGCCGGTCGCAACGGGTCCGTCTCGACGAGTCGTCTTCTGATTGGTGCTCTCTTCTCTTTTCTATTTTTCTTAACTCTGTCACGAATCTCTTCTTACTTCCGTCTCTATGTCGACGACCTGCAGCTTTACAATAATTTCTTAAGGGAAACATAAGGTTAAAATCTGGGGGTGACCATGGACTCCTACTTGTCGTGGACTACTCATGTTGCTCACGTCAGTCGCCAAAGTGCACTACACGTTCCATTCGTTGAAATGTCTCCAAGGCTCCTTGAAAACCAAAATCTCTCTTGTTCAAACCCTCATTCAGACCATTATTGATTACGCCGATGCCTGTTATTTGGATGCCACCGAGGAGCTTTTAAATAAACTTGACCGTTTGCAAAATATCATTATGTATGTAACGTTTTGTTTTTAACCTTAAAAAGTATGATCACGCTTCCAACTTTCGCAAGTGGCTTCCCATTTGCCTTTGCAGGAACTCTTGGATGTTGTGTCTGGTACTCAATCTCCTTTCACAATCCTAAAACACCACCCTATCTGCGGGAGCGTTTTTCCTACGCCCGTCCTTCAGATGCGCCACGCAGCACTCCCCCCACTCCACCGACTTTTACTCCTACTCCTTCACTGTGCACGCGGTGCGGTTGTGGAATTCACTACCGCTTGACATTACGGACCGCCAAACTGTCACAGTTTTTAAAAGAAGAGTAAAAGAACCCTATCTTTCCACTTCATCATAGTTGTGTACTTATACCCTCAGAGTCTCCTTTACTCTTCAGACTCTGTCTACATATCTCTCTCTCTATTGTCTTATCGCAAGTATGCTGGAATAGGTTTCTTATCAAATAAGCATCAACTTTGCATGTACAGACGCCAGCACATCAAGCTACTACAATCTGTCAAATTTCTTTGATAGATTTTCTACTTTATTGCCAAGAAATTCGGTACAAGGTTGATTGGGAAAATTTGACAGTTTCGGGTAGCTTGATGTGCTGGCGTCTGTACCTATTTTTCTGTTCTGTTTTATTCTTTTCTGTTTATACAACGTGTAACGTTAAATGCGCAAAACCTCAGACACCCTAACTGATTTTTAATTCAATTGACCTATTTCACAGAGAAAGTAAGTCATTAAAAAGCTGTAAAGGTTTTATGTGCTGTTTTAGTTTTACTGGCCATTCTGATCGTTACTTGCGTCTGCGACGACGCTTTAACGAGGGAGGAGTCGTCACCGGGCCGCTGCGCCGCGCTGACATTGGGTTGCTTGACTTATTAATAAATAGACACGGCAACGTTTTTAATGAAGATTTTTTAAAAAATGTTACCTATAGGTATTAAAAAGTGGTTCAATTGATTCTGCTTGTTAGTTAATTCTGCTCGTTATTCTGATCAAACTTTGTATTTTCAGGTTTTGCGCGTTTAACGTTACACGTTGTACTTATGTGTGTACATAAGTGGTAAATTTTTATAATATATCTGATTCTGTCCGTTGAACTGTTGGCTAATGTATTTAGAAACTCGCTACGTATGTATGTACTTTGTGTAATTTTTCGTTCTTAGTCATTTGAAATAATGAGACAGGAAAAGTCCGAGCTTATTGCCAAAATCAGCAGCAGTGGTCTCGAACCTACCGATTTTTCAGTATTTCTACCGATATGGGCTCTGTTCTAGCGAAATACCGAAATAAAACGATTTTTCTACGATTTCAGAGTATACATGGAAATTCTCCCGATTTTTCTACCGATTTTACACTTTTAAGTTGGCAACCCTTTTCATGTACAGACGCCAGCACATCAAGCTACCTGAAACTGTCAGATTATCCCAATCAACTTTGAACCTTATGCTTTCGCGATAAAGTTGAAAATCTATTAAAGAAATCTGACAGATTGTAGTAGCTTGATGTGCTGGCGTCTGTACTTATGTTTAATGTTACGGGGAACCCCTCAATAGTAAGTATGGATGGACCTATAGTCTGTTTTTTATTCTTTGAAATTGATACAGAGTGGCGCATTTTAAGAAATTGTGAACAAATCAAAACATTTCCTGATGTAGAACTATTTTGGGATGAAGTAAGTTTACTAAAGCGTGGCGATGAAACTCAAATGTTTCCTTTGTTGTCTAATTTCATATTTAACCTCGTAACGCCCAAGCTAAATTTCGCAAGACGAGCTAAACGCTCAATGTATAATGTATTGAATAAAGCTACATACGGCATTCCGGCCCAGACTAAAAACAAAACCTTCTCCTAAACGCCCAATGTACAGACGCCAGCACATCAAGCTACCCGAAACTGTCAGATTTTTCCAATTAACTTTGAACCTTATGCTTTAGCGATAAAGTTGAAAATCTATTAAAGAAATCTGACAGATTGTAGTAGCTTGATGTGCTGGCGTCTGTACATTAATTAATTTAAATGCATGTTTGCAATGTGTAATACAGGTAATACTGTATGTCACTTTGTTCAATACATTGTACATTGGGCGTTACGAGGTTAATATTTTATCACTTCCCCATTCATCCGCTAACGTTGAACGCATATTTTCACATATTAATCTTTTGAAAACAAAACAGCGAAATAGGCTGTCTACTGAATCAATCACTGGTCTATTACATGCAAAACGACTCTTTAATACAGCTAATTGTTATGATTTTGAAATTAATTCGAAGATGACCGCGGCTATGGCCAAAGAATATTGGTATAAAAAATAATTATACTTAAGTATGATTATTATAAACTGTAAGTTTTTTTTTTTTAATAAATATACGAATTTGATTGAATATTGTATTTTTTTGTCAAATACCTACCGATTTTGGGTTCAAATATACCGATTTTAGCTGGCAACTCTACCGATCTCGCTCTACGACGTTCGAGACCACTGATCAGCAGCAAAATGGCAACACCAAATACTACTTCAGTCTGAATTTATGTATTTCTGATTCCTGAAATGTCCTGAATTTCATGCAGGCTGGTGAATTTAATTCGAAATGAAAATATTGCTTGCTAATATTTTTCGAATATGCTGATGTTGAGTTAGACTTGCTAAGTCCAGTCAGTCTATTTTTTTACGAATTCGGCTGCTGTTGGAATGTGTTGACACTTTAAAGTGTTTGTTTGGGAAAAGCGCCGAATATATTGCTGGCGGAAAGATGGCTTTGGGAGGATCGAGTTACTTGAAAAGCGCTACAATGTTGGAGCAATTGTTGGAGGAAATAAACTTTCAAAGGACCAAGGAGATGCGTCAGCTGATGAAAGACGGTGAGTGACAGTTTTATAATGTTTGCTTTATACTTGTATATTTCATTTGTATTTACCGGCACAAAAGAATACTACAAGGGATCATCCTTTTCGGTATCTGCCTTTGTTTAAAATTAACAACAGGTACTCATTATAAAACTTCTAAGTAGATCTGAAGTTCATCCCTGGCTGCACAATAATTATTGGGGCATTCAACCATTCAACTGTACACTCAGCTGTGGCACTATCTGTGCTACTCTATTTAGACTACTTTCCGCATCCAGTCTACCCGTGATAATAATTTTATAGAAAAATATTTAAATGGTGCCGATTCTGTTGTTTACAAACTAAACTAAATTTAATTTCAGTACATCTTTTTCTTTGTAATTCATTATGAAAAGGACAGAAGAGAAATGTTAGTTTAGTGCTGTCAAATTAATTAGCGCCTGATGTAAATTGATGTATTTTTATGTAGCCAATTTTTTAATCATGTCTAAACTTGTCTGGGGATTAACTTAATTTGAGTGGCACGCTACATTCGCGCTTGAACGACACGAGAAACACGAGAAACGTGAATATGGAGCCGATTTAAATCAGCTCCATATTCACGTTTCTCATGTTTTTTCGCTTTCTTGCAAGATTCTCGCACAAATGCAGAGCGCCCATCACAGGACTAAACTAATATTTATCTTCTGTCTTTTTCTTAATGAAATAGAAAGAAAAAGATGCACTGAATTTAAATTTAGTTCAGTTCCTGAACAGGAGAATTAGCACCAATGTTGTATTATGTCATTTTTTTAGTCTTTTAAATCCTTTTCTACTAGTCTCTGCCTAATAATCACTGTTACATATGTGACTGTATTTACTGTGATATTTAATAATATTACGCACGTGTATTATGTCACTTATGCAAATGATGTAATATTTCAGGAAAAGCGTTTGAAAGTTCGACATCCTATTATAATGTATAGTTCTTCTTGACTAAAGAAATTAACTGGTAATATTTAAACTACAACTTTGAACTTCATATTAAAGTTAAAGCGAACATCTCACAATTTTGTAATATATAAACATTTAAAATTTACAACCCTCGCAAATTGCATTAGTGCCGTTTTTGCACCGTAGGTGCGATAGATTGTACAAAGTAGGAGTACTCAAATATTATTTATTACAAAAATAAATCAGCTGACTGTTTATGAGAACACAACATGAATTCAAATAGAAGTAACTGTAATAGTATATTGTGAAGCAGCCAGCAGCACTAGCTAGTCTGTTACACAGCAGCACTAGCCAGTCTGTTACACAGCAGCACTAGCCAGTTTGTTACACAGCAGCACCAGCCAGTCTGTTACACAGCAGCACTAGCCAGTCTGTTACACAGCAGCACTAGCCAGTTTGTTACACAGCAGCACCAGCCAGTCTGTTACACAGCAGCACTAGCCAGTCTGTTACACAGCAGCACTAGCCAGTCTGTTACACAGCAGCACTAGCCAGTTTGTTACACAGCAGCACCAGCCAGTCTGTTACACAGCAGCACTAGCCAGTCTGTTACACAGCAGCACTAGCCAGTCTGTTACACAGCAGCACTAGCCAGTCTGTTACACAGCAGCACTAGCCAGTCTGTTACACAGCAGCACTAGCCAGTTTGTTACACAGCAGCACTAGCCAGTCTGTTACACAGCCGCACTAGCCAGTCTGTTACACAGTAGCACTAGCCAGTCTGTTACACAGCAGCACTAGCCAGTCTGTTACACCAAGGACTGCTGAGTCAGTTTGCAGCAGACCCTGCACTTACACTGGACTCCTAACAGCTTGTGCATCTGCTGAATATCATTTTTAACCGACTTCAAAAAAAGGAGGAGGTTATCAATTCGACTGTATTTTTTTTTTTTTTTTTTTTTTTTTTTTTTTATTTTTTTTTTATATGTTTGTTACCTCATAATAACCGACTGGGTGAACCGATTTTCATGATTCTTTTTTTATTTGAAAGCTGGTGCTTCCCGTGTGGTCCCATTGTCACCATTTCAATATCTGATGATGGGATCTTGTAGAAATCGGGGGAACTCTTCAATAAATAACAGCAGATTAACCGCGATTGTTGCTATAGCATATCTAAGCATTGTTTACACCATCACACAACATAATATCACGCCTGTACTCACTACAAAGGTTATAAAAAAAATTTATTATAATAATAATTAATACCAGTAAAACAACCGCGATTGCTGCTATCGCATATGTATGCATTGTTTACGCAATTGCACAACATAACATCACGTCTGTACCCTGTAAACGCAGATGCAGCTTCCTGTCACTGATATTTACATAGCAAGTAGTTTTTATATGAATTTGATTGGGGTAGATATAACTAAAAAGTGAAAAATAAAAAATTTTATATAAAAAAAAAACAACCGACTTCCAAAAAAACACTACAAAGTGAAAAATAATTTTAATTTCGGAAGTCGGTGTCAAAAAACCAAAATGCGGAACCAACGACACCGACTTCCGGAATAAAAAATACTTTTCACTTTGTAGTGTTTTTTTGGAAGTCGGTTGTTTTTTTTTATATAAAATTTTTTATTTTTGTTATTAATTACTTAACTCAGCATTTATTTTCTATTACTCTCATGTAGTGAAGGTGTAAACTTTGTGTATTATAAAAATAATGCAACACTTGAACACAGAAGATAAAAAAAAGAATCTGATTTATATTCTAATATCAATTTGAAAAGTAATAGTTCATGCAGTACATTATTACTGTGGTGCATGAAACAATGTAGTATGGGATCTGTTTGCTTACTACATAGCAGTCAATATTAGAAATTCATAAAAACCGCTGCCATTACACATTACACATGTTGCTCTAAATTAATACAGGCTCTGTCAAAGAATAGAATAGAATAGAATACTCTTTATTATGTACACCATATAAATTACAGATATAAAAAAAAGAATGATGCTAAAATGCAATATGATTAAATCTGAATACACATACATTCAAGCCAGTCTGGGTCGATTCTGAACTATGGGTCCTACAGAAAAACGCCCAAATGATCCATGAGCAAAATTATACAGAAAGCTACAAATTCAACTGATATTAGGGGGGCATTTTTTTTTTATTGTGACTTAATAAATTCTAAAAAGTATATAGCTGTGCTCAGAACATGAAATGGTGGCCACTTCAAAGAGATGATCAAGGTAAATGTTTATTATTTTAGATAACTTTCAACAACTCTTTAGACATGATAGTTACATGACATGACCAACATTCTGAATATCTATTTTAGATAACTTTCAACAACTCTTTAGACATGATAGTTACATGACATGACCAACATTCTGAATATCTATTTTAGATAACTTTCAACAACTCTTTAGACATGATAGTTACATGACATGACCAACATTCTGAATATCTATTTTAGATAACTTTCAACAACTCTTTAGACATGATAGTTACATGACATGACCAACATTCTGAATATCTATTTTAGATAACTTTTAACAACTCTTTAGACATGATAGTTACATGACATGACCAACATTCTGAATATCTATTTTAGATAACTTTCAACAACTCTTTACACATGATAGTTACATGACATGACCAACATTCTGAATATCTATTTGTACAATCCATAATGCGAAGCGTTAGAGAGTACTTTACGATCGAAAACAATTTTTTGGCCTCATTTCTGCAACGGTTTCTATTGTTATACTCCTGCTAGTACACAGAACCTACTTCATTTATATACCACTGCATGGATAATTTAATAGAGATTAATTCTGTACTTTTCAAAAATTGATTTAATGGAGTAGAAACGAAAAAAACATCAAAATATTTCTAAAAATTTTCCCGTCAATCAAGTGTAAAACCTGAAAACTGTAGCTTGCGAAAAAATCAATTAACCGATTCAGTGCGGATGGCGCTGAAGAGGCGCCATGGGCATCTTTTGTGTACGAGTATGTGTGGCGCCCGAGAGGAGCCAAAATGTTTACCTAAAAACTGATAATACAGTGCCCCTTATCATCTTAAGACAAAATAAATACCAAAAACCTAGTTATTAGTGGTTCTTGCTATAAACTTTTTTACGAAAAATATTCCATAGTATGTAAGGATAGGGGTAAAAAATATTATAAAATGAATAAAAACACACTAAATATTAGAATAGTCAAGCGGCGATCTACTCGTCGTATCGTTCAGTGGCCGTTCAACCGACGCGGTTCAGCCGACCATTTAGACGGAAGAAATCACGATTGTTTCACGCAGGGGGCTGTGGCAGACACACACGTTTCGCCAATTATGTTTATAGGTTGTGAAAAACCCAATAACACTGGTTGACCTGGGTATCAAACTCTCAACCCCCTCTATCTCATGTGCTGGACCAAAGAGGCATTCGACATGACTGGTGACCTTTGCTAAGAATGCGTCGTGTCAACGCTATTTACGTGTTTAGCAAATGGTAAAAGGCACTCATTATATTAAATATGGAGTATTTATTCATTGAAGAGAACTTCACAACACAATTCCACATTAACAATCTGGCGAACTACAATAAAAAAACTTAACTCTATCTATTGTCCTGGTTTTCCGTGTTACGGTTTATCTTAATCCTTCTGCCGACTATTTCCGTCATACAACATCCAAAAAGAGTACATCATAATCCAGACTATATAGACGTCCACTGCTGGTCGCAAGGCAGTAAAGACTCCAAGCAAGACTAAAAAACTTGGTTCCTTCGGAAACTGCATGTCTGAAACCCCCAGCATAGCTCTCCATTGGCAACTGGTTCTGGAATTCCTTTTTAGTCGGGCTACTGGACTAGTCCTATTGACGATGATCTTTCATTGAACCGTAACTGTTATATTATTTCAAACATACTTACCACCATAAAGTGCTGTTATTTTAAACCGGCCTTTTCGAAATCTGGGTGTAATGGATATTCCTAGTATAGATAGATAAATAAATAATAGGTAACCTATGAAATTGCCGTTTTGTATGAAAAAATTTAAACGAATTTTTTTCATGTATTTTTTATTTGTATTAATCGAAGTAATCAGCCATGCAATCAATGCATCTGTGCCAACGCAGTGGCAGTTTATTGATGCCCTTCTTAAAGAAATCAGCTGGACGGGAGGCAACAAATTCTTCAAAGGCATTTTGTACTGCCTCTCGGGTATTGAATTTTTTCCCGCCAAGAAGTTATCCAAATTCTGGTAAAAGTCTGTAGGCGCAAGGTCTGGTGAGTAGGGCGGATGACGGAGAGCTTCCAACCCCAGTTCTTGCAACTTGGAGACCGTCTGCTGTGTAGTATGAGCTCGCGCGTTGTCGTGCAGGAGCAGCGGAGACGAGCGATTGACCAATGCTGGTTGGAGATGTGCCAGCTTCTCCATCATTGTGTTCAGTTCTTCACAGTACACGTCTGCAGTAATGCTCACCCCGTTTGGTAAGAAGCTGTGATGAATCACACCGGCGCTAGACCACCAAACAGTGACCATCACTTTTCTAGGGGTAAGTTTTCGTTTAGGGCATTGTTTAGGTGCTGAACCAGGATCCAACCAACTTGCTGAGCGCTTGCGGTTATCAAACAGAATCCATTTTTATTCAGCCGTAGATTGTGTATCATCAGCTTCCACAATCGCCTTTAATTCGTCACTGTCGACCAAAGTCTTCGGACGACCGCGAGGTTCATTTTTCAGGTCGAAATTTCCAGAACGGAAGCGAGCAAACCAATAACAGGTGGTGCGTTGGTTTGTAGTGTTAGCTCCGTAAACATCGTTGATGTTGCGTGCCGCTTGTGCCGCGTTGCTGCCACGACGGTACTCATATTCCATAATTACTCGAATTTTTAACGTATCCATGATGACGAAAAAGTTTGAAATGCGATGAAAATGTAACACTAATCAATAAACAAATGACTACTTTTGGAAACAAAATTTCATGTTTTTTAAATAAAATTAATTTGAAATTAGAATTCTTAGCCAAACAAAAATTATTTTGATTTGAAATGGCCAGTACTGCAGAACGGCAATTTCATAGGTAAAGACCTAATAATAATAAAATTGATTAAAAAATATAAGGACTTGCGTTAAATACAGTTTTTCTTAAATCTATGTCAAGTTCACCCATTATTTGTGCCTGAACTGCCTAGTTCAGGCACAAATAATGGGTGATTGATTATCACAATCTCCATATTCCCTCAAAATACCACTTCAGACACCAATCTACATGGTCCTCAAAGATCAAAGATTATGTCCAGATTTTTATATACACATTGACATTGATGAATTTTATATAAACAATGACATGGATATTTACTTTGTAAAGTATCTTATTTATTATTATTATTATTGTGAGTGTGAAGACTGTGGGTCATTTCTTTTTTCCTTCTTAGTTAGTTTTAATAATGCTCTGGCAGTTTGAGTAATTGTGTCAAAAAAATGAAAAATGTCCTTTCATTGGTATTGTTCGTCGAATCGTAAGGCTCCTCAAGTTCTGAGTTGAGCTGCACAATTTTTGACAAATGCGTGCACTGACTGGACAGGTCCGCTCAATCTGTGTGGTTCTTTACTCAAAAGACCATTTCAGATACCAATCTGCATGGTCTTCATATGATCTGACCAAGATTATGTCTGGACTTTAAAAGAGACTGTGACCTCTGAGTTTGTTTCGGCCTTTCTTCTCAGAGTAGTCAGATAGGAAACGCCGACCTCATCTAGTTTAAAAAAATATGATTGACATGTAAGTGTTTGTACAAACCTACTTACAGAAAATAAATCATTTATCATACACCTCTGTCAGCCGGCCATTTCGTTAGGTGGAGGTACATCCCTTCTAACCATGTCATCTTTCACACAATCCATCCATCGTTTCTTTGGTCTCTTTATTTATTTAAAACAAATAATTGCCCATAATTATGCTTATGGCCATTCACATTCGTACCTACTCAAGGCTTTCCTCACAAAATGATTAGCATTCCTCCTCATCACATAGTAGGCTGTACCGCCGTGCAGTAAATCAATCGTGAAATAATTACATTTGATGTACTTAGTAAGTTGTAAGTACTACTTACAAAATTTGTTTACATTTTGCCAAAATTTAAGCATTCGTTACTATTTTTAACAATTGGATGAACTACGGATCAAAAAACCGGCCCAAAGTAACAAATAGTTAATCGGGAAATAATTAAATGTGCCCATATCATGTGGCTTCATATACAACGTGTAACGTTTACTTTTACATTTAACTTTTAATAATGTATTTGCCACACGTACTGCTATTAATGTTCCTAGCGATTAGCTCTTTTGTTTTCTTAAACTTCTATGCCTACTTGTGGACAGCGTTGTGGGTTACTTTATAGCCAAATTGCTATTTTGTTAAACTAGTTGTAAGTCTTTATAATGTAACTGTTTGCTGTTCCTCTCAATAAAATAAAATAAAACGTTAAATGCGCAAAACCTCAGACACCCCAACTGATTTTTAATTCAATTGACCTATTTCACAGAGAAAATAAGTCATTAAAAAAATTGTAAAGGTTTTATGTGCTGTTTTATTTTTACTGGCCATTCTGATCGTTTCTTGCGTCTGCGACGACGCATTATCGAGTGAGGAGTCGTCACCGGGCCGCTGCGCCGCGCTGACATTGGGTTGCTTGATCTATTAATAAATAGACACGGCAACGTTTTTAATGAAGATTTTTTGAAAAATGTGACCTATATTAAAAAGTGGTTCATTTAATTTCTGCTCGTTATTCTGATCAAACTATTTTCAGGTTTTGCGCATTTAACGCTACACGTTGTATAGGGTGACTGGTAATTAGTGACCGATACTTAAACACATGATTCTACTTACTCATCATTACAAATAACTTTTACTATCGGACCAAATCCGAAGTCGCGAAAAAAAAAATCAGCTGTTCCCTACTTTTTGACGACTCTTACGAACATATATGTAGGGTACAGCTGATTTTTTTTTCGCCATTTCGGATTTGGTCCGATAGTAAAAGTTATTTGTAATGATGAGTAGAATCATGTGTTTAAGTATCGGTCACTCATTACCCTATATTGACTTGGTAAAGCAAGATACCCAAGTTGATTTATTTTAAAGTAAAATAGCATTCAAGGTTAATTATGAACATTAGAATTCGAATGACTGTCTGCTCGGTAAATTGAGATCAAGGTGATGACGATATAGGAACAGGTTGCCTATTAGTGTAGAAGGAAGCATACTCGGTTTAAGAAAAAACATTTAATTAAGTTTAAAACAGCGTTGGTATAAACAGTTGCATGTTCCGTACATTACATTTTTTACAATATATTCTAAACAGGGAACACGTTAAACCTCGGAATGTGGCATCCAACAACGTATTTGAACTCTTGAATAGCCTCAGTAATAAACTTGGAAGTGACTACAATATTATATTACAAACAAATTGGACAGTGGTTCCGATTCTGTTGTTCACAAACTAAACAAAATTTAAGTTCAGTGCATCTTTTTCTTTCTATTTCATTAAGAAAAGGACAGAAGATAAATATTAGTTTAGTCCTGTCAAATTAAGATACTCCATACAAGTCAAAAACTTGCCTACTAAAATTACGTCAATTTACGTCAGAGGCTGATTAATTTGACAGGACCAAACTAAAATTTATCTTCTGTCCTTTTCTTAATGAAATATAAAGAAAAAGATGCACTGAACTTAAATTTTGTTTAGTTTGTGAACAAAGGAATCGGCGGCAATGTCTTGTCTCTTTTTGATTCGATCATTAAGTAGGTGTAGTTTACATTCGATCGTGAAACAATACATAATATCATATAAGTGGGTAACCAGCTTTAACTATATAAATACATGTACACAACACAGCATTCAATCAAATATTTTTTAATGCGGCATATCATTTACAATAAATATTTACACGATATAAAACAAGGACATCATACGAATATACAGTATAATATGTACATGTTATTGTAATAGTATTCTAAACGACTGCAGAAATATGCATTAACTAGAATGCATTGTTCAGGTATAAATAAAAATTTGCAATGTAATGTGCACACCGATGCAGAATAGGTATACAGCTGACGATGAAGAGATTCACCATGACATGACATGGCCAGGCGTGGCGCCGTTCTACTCATTGTATATCTCACGAGTACGCCTGCGTTATTGCATGTGAAACAATGTAACATACGTCGTTAGGATCAATTATTTTCCGTAATATCAAAATTAATCATAATCATAATTATATTAACTTGTAGTTACTTATATTTGTAAACTTGATCACACCTATTTAAGGAACCGAATTAGTTTTAACGTCATGGATGGTTTGTTGTGTCCCAGGAATGCTTCTGAGTAGAACTTAACTATTAACATACTTGATATTCGTAACAACTCTCAAATTATATTATTTATTTTCCACATAATTATTCGTAGGTAGGTACACATCTTGTTCAAGTACATTGTGTTTAATTGTTCTTCTAATTCTATTTACTTATCCGTCACAAATATTGATAAAATTAATGAGATGATAAAATTGTCAAAGATAATGATTTACAGTAATGGCAAAATTATTAAAAATTTAGGAAGCATTAAATGTGGTGGATGATAACATTTTAAGGCACTTTGCAATTTACATGAGTGGACATCACAGGAGTCAGTTGCAACAGTCGCGTCAGTTCCACTCGTCTCTACTCAACACTCATACCTCTCTTTGTACATTCAACTTATTTGTGCAAAATAATTAATAACAATGTTTCAGATTGTGGTTTCGTAGTCCTACAAGGAACGACATATTGGACAGATTTGTTTGTGCGCCACTTTCTGTTCCAAGAGGAGCAGTCAATCGACTGCGACGACCTGCTGTTCTTTGTTAGAAAGCGCCACGTGAAGGGCTCGTCGCGCTACCTGCCCAAGTATGAGGTAAGTCTTCACTTCGGCCAATGAGCCACCACTGAGCTCAGCTTTCAAGTAGCATTCTGTTATAATCGCAAGCGGCGGGCAGTTCACACCTGGCACAGTGTGACTCGTTTTCACTACATACACGTAAGCTATCACTGTTACATTATTAACATTCATATATTTATCCACTACTGTTTGTTATGATGGCATCATTTATCGAAATTTTATATTTTTTGTTATCAACATCAGGCTACTTTAAGATAACTTATCGGTTGGGAATCAAGTGTTTTATTATCAGCTGTGCGTCATTTAACACCCTCTTGAACTTTCACAAGCCCCCAGAGCTGATGAACACAAATTAAATCAAGAAGCGGTCGCAAAACCAGGAGCATGTCTCAAATTGTATCTATTTATTATGATCGCGAACATGCAACTCATGCGTTTACACTGAACTGTGCTGCAAACTTGATGAAATAAAAACTTATCAGTAGCTTGTGTCCTAATGTAAAAATGTCGCTCAAGACCACTGATACACACGTTTTTGTTTTCACTACTTTTATATTTGTTCTTAAATTCTTTTGTAAACAAAAATTCTATGTAATTGACATTTAAACGATATTTAATAATAGTAAAGATAATTGTATCTTTTTAGATCATTGAATATCGTTTAAATGTATGTTTCTAGATCTCCAAATGGAACCATATCAGTAAATAGTTTGTTTGTGAGTGTGGAATGTTATTGAGTTGGTGTGGGTGCCGCTGGTAGTGGTAGTTGCTTCATTTCATTTGATTCCTAATTTAGCACCATTTTTGATGAATGTTACAAACTTTAGATGGTAATATTTTGGAATACAAAAATTATGCATTAACAACAGTTAAGTATGTACTTTATTTTAAACAATATAAAAATATGATTTCTTATAGTAAGCTGCTGGCACAACAACTACACGTACTTATATCGACTGTCGCGACACACGCGGTGTCACGTGCGGACATTCGTTCGTCTCCAACTATACATTAATCACAGTATATTTTTTTTTCTAATAAATACTTAGTAAGTTTTTACTTTGATTCGAGGTTGTTCAATAACTACTTATAAACTATACAATTTATAAAAACAATAATTCTATCAACAGTTGAAAGTACATAATTGATCGATTATTGTTCTTTGTCAAATAAAATCAAATCTTACAATTATATTCAACAGTAAAAGCATACGAGGTTGTCACTTTCTATAGAACAGTTTGCGATAGTTGTGAGGAAATAAATATTATGCTCACTTGGCGAATTATCACATTTCACATGCAGCGGTCGCCCAAAGTTCACTTGGTTCGCGCGAGCGTTCTCAAGCACAGCCGGTCACATAGAGTACGGCACGCCTCGTGCTCGTGACACTGACCGCTCTGGCCTGCTGCGCCTGTTGCAGACCGACGTCGAGGTGTTCCGCAAGGATTCCAAAAAACTGCCCATCGGAGACCCGGAGATCGACTGGGAGGAGACGGTCTACCTTAATCTGATCGTGCATCAGTTCGACTACACAATAACGCTGGCCATCTGCACGCGGACCAGCCCCAAGGAGCTGCAGGTCCTCAAGCGGCACTCGCAAAAGGTGAGCTTCATACGCGTTCCGGCGGCGGCAGCGTCGCGCGCGCGCGTCACTAGCTGAGTCGACTGAAGAGCTTGGTGCGTGGCCACGGCAGCGGCCAGTCGTAGCGCCGCGGCACCGGCCCGCGCACGTTCCTCTCCAGGTACGTGAACAGCCAGTACCACCACTCGCGCTGGATCATGTAGTGGTTGTAGCCGTTGCCGCTGCGGTGCGGCGTCACGAGCAGCGAGTGGAACGTCCAGAACAGCCTGGTAGTGACGTAGTACGCGATCACCACGTCCACCGTGTAGTGGCCGTGCGCCAGCAGCACGAATGACACGCCGAGCAGCGCCGAGCCCCACATGGCCCAGTGCATCGGCCACAGCTTCTTCGGCGAGTACTCTGCTACGATGAGGTAACTTAACACGAGGACCATCGTGTGTCCCGAGTATATGTAGTCGCCGCAGTACGTGTGTTTGCCGTTTATCGACAATCCGAAGCCGGATATTAAGTAGAACATTCTCTTGATGACTAGTAGCGGCGTAGTGTTGTTACTCTTGGGGCTGCAGTAGTATGTGGTGCTGGACACAGGAAGCACAGTCACAAACATGGTGACCGACCGGTACAGGTAGAGCAGGCCGATGATGAAGAACAAGCGCCGGGCGACGATGAACCGGTGCTTGTGGAACACGACCACCAGCATGGCGACCGTCGTCGATATCATGATGAGGTACTCAGACACGGCGAGGCCCCAGTCTCTTGCGGCAACGTTGTCTAGTATTATGTCGTTGAGCGGTGGCGTTGTGTTTCTGTCGGGCAGTCGTTCGTGTACTAATGACAGCGACATCATGTTCACACAGACGCATAGAAATAGGAAGAAGAATGATATAATAGTTTTCCATATTTCTTTGGGGTATCTCTCCTCGCGGACGGCGCCGGGCGGGATCTCCACGATGAAGTCGCCGGCGTGCGTGCGCTGCGGCGAGTGCTCCTGGTCGGGGTCGGACTCGTCCGTGGTGGGCTGCGGCGCGTCCGTCTTCACGGCGCGCGCCAGCAGCGGCTGTCGCTGCATGAGCTCGGCCTGGCTGGGCATGTCCCCGTTGAGTCGTCGGTCGCTCTGTTGTCGCGCCGCGTTGTTGTTTAGGTCATTCCGTTTCAAGCGCGCCTCGAAGTTGATCCCTTTGATCTCGTCGTGTGCGGTGTGCGCGGCTATGTCCACATCGCAGAGCGGCGGCGTGGCAGGCGGGGAGGGCGAGGGCGGCGGCGAGGGCGCGCGTGGCACCAGCGCTAGCTGCTTGTGCGGCAGCTCATTGGCGAGGTACACGCGTACCGACTCGACCAGCGGCTCCGCGAAGTTGATCTGCTTTGGTGGCGAGGGCTCCTTGTCTGGGGAGCGCGATGAGATCGTCATCCAATCACCATTCGGCTGGATCGAACCTGGAATATAGAGAAAAAGCGTGTTAGTTCATTCTATTATTTTTTTAATAACGTGTTCTTCGGGGTCAGTAGCTCAAGAAAAGAGAATAATTATTTTTCTGTTTACTTTACAAGGTTCCGTTCATACATTTCTTAGAAGTCATCTAACCGTAATTGGTTAAAATTAAAATATTGTTAAATATCAACGTTGCATTTATCTGCGTTGTTGTTATCTGTATAGGTTTGGTGTCATGTCTGCAGTGTCGATGCTAACCTAACTGTTATCTGGGATAAATGAGATACAAGTCGTCGTTTTACGTCGTTGTTTGGTAAATATGGCTGTTTCTAGAAGATACATCGTAAACAAAATAACTCTAGGCACGGTTCAAAGACCGAGGGTTATGATTGCGCGACACGGAGGCGCGGTGAGCGGCGCGGCGAGCCGGCACCGGCGCCCCTCCTCGCGTATTGTCAGATGATAATAATTAGGTACCGCCGCTGTTTGTTGTGCTCGGCGCGGCCGCGGCGGAGCCCCGACCGTTCCGCCCCTTAGCTCGCGATTATTGCGCGGCTCACCAGATTACAATTGTCTATTACTCGAGACAATTATAGATCGCTGAAGACAGATTTCTCTTTGGCCACTTGTTCCGCGAGTTGTTTTCGGTACACGTTAGAAAGCTCATTAATAGGGACCGTCTCGCGCTTTATTCCGACTCACCCGATCAATGTGCGAGCCGTCATTCAGCGGGAACGCGGGGACTCATCGATTGGATGCCCCGGTCCTGATATGCGCCAGAAAGAAAGCCGGAAAGCCAGCCTCGCATCCAGTAAAATCACAGGCACGTAAACGAGGTCGAAATGGAAAACGATATGCATACACACTTCACTGCACGGCTAACGGAATTTCACTCACAATTATTTAGCATTAGAGCTTCTGTAAACGAACTTGTATTCACATAGATGTCCACTACACCGTGCGAAGCCCTTAGACGTGATAACACAAAATAATATTTTGTTACATGACGGGTTTCGCCGCTGCGAGCGTGCGTGTACAGTGGCGACCGCGTCGTCGCGTACTAGAAAAGATGTAGCACTGGTTGGCTTCGGTCCGCCGGCGCTCGGGCGTCGTCGGGCAGGTTCGAGCGCGCTCGGCTCAATGGAAGCAATTACGCGCGGCGGTGACGTCACAGCGAGACGTTCCAGTCCCCCACTCCGCGCGGGTGCGGGTGCACCGGGCCGCCGCGCGCCGAGTGAGAAGCAAACAAGCCGGCCACGGTGCCCACCGCCCCGAGCAGCTCAATGGAATATTAACCATCACATTTGAAGCAGACTTCAATGATTTTTAACTTGATTTTTATAGTATGAGAGGTTCCACTTCGGTTTACGGAGTTCGGCCGAAAAGATTCCAAAGAAGTGAAAAAAGTCCTCAAATCGCATTTCTATAGAACAGTGACCTTTTTGGCACAGTTTCAATACTTTGAATTACTCAGATCATATTTTAGGACTTGACATGTGCAACGATAAATTGTACATGACCAAGCCTGATGTAAATAAAGAGATGTTGTACTGTTGGTATTCTACTGTTGTTATGTTGGTCTCTTAGGTCGGACATATTACTGAAACTCATGGCATTCTCTAATCTGTGTGCCCACATTGCCGCTATATAGTTCATGGGTTGTGGAAGGTGTTGCAATAGGTTTCCGTTCTCAGCCGTTAGGAATGTACCTATACTTAAGTAAGGTATGGGTTACAAACCGGCTGTGGACGAGTTTACGACTTCGTCCTTAACCCGGGGCTATCGACGTTTCTAATTTTAACTGATGTCACTTTATATCTTATGTGATATAATTGAGCGTATAGAACTTTAATATTCAATGCATTAGGAATTCCTATTTGATCAGGCAATTTATAGACAGCTGCTGCGTGCTTTCGATTAGTCTCAGACGCCAGATATCAAACAAGGGTCACAGTACAATGTGGGGCTTTTGTAAACGATGCTTTTTCTTTTGTTGCATCGGTGCAAAGTTGCCTACCCTTCGTAAAATTTTGTTCCCCTATTTAAAATTAAATATCGGCTATCACAACGAGTTCTATTTTTCTAGTATTTTCCATAACGTTTTGTAAAATATTACAGCAATGCCTCAAAAACGCGTTGTCGAATCTAATAATTGCGCTTAAATTTCGACGACGCTTTTCTGCTAAGCTCATTTTAAGCCAGCACCTGAGTACCGCTATCAAATACGAGAATATTCCGCTTAATATTCTGGCATAACCTTATCTTGTCGAATTCCTGAGGAAGGATAAGAATAGTATTAACTTATAGTCCACTACCTAAATGACTATTTAAGCTGCTTTAATGACGTAAGAGTAATTGACGTTGATTCGTAGAAGCATAATGAATTAGTAATTACGATTAGGTATCCATGCAACGTTTCAATGTGCAAGTAGGTAATACAGCCCACTGTAAATATTAGTGTAGCAGTACGTATTGGTATGTAGAAACGTGCAATATGCGTTTGTGGCTGGATTTGGGTCAAGGTTCGGCTGGCGTGCGTTATCTGGACACCGGTCGGCGACAGTGATCCGACTGGTGCATGTGATCCTTTGTTAACGGTTCACAAGCCTTACGGTAGGAAGTAAACAGAATGTTCGAACATGTCAGTGACGTGAAGCGATACTGCAAGGTCGTGCACTCTACAATTCACTTCCTCACTGTCAGAGACGATAGTTTGGACTGTTTGCTACATGTCACGGATTTGGAATCCTCCTTGTAATAGGTGCGTCGTTTCATCTTAAATTGTTCGTTTGATGACAATAGGTATCTATTATATTATGAAAACGTCGTAATTCGAAGTCGAATTTTAGACAACGTCTAAAACCGGTGTTACTTATAATAATGCCTTAATTTCTTTGCATGCTACGATTGTTTTATTGTCCAAAGGGTGATTCGTGTAGGTGGTTGTCAACAAATATTGGGTTCAATGGGAGCACTAGTGCAATGACACCAATGACACCCTGCTCAGGATGGGCGCGAATCTGTGGACGTGGCAACCCGTGCCAGCACTAACACACGTGCCTGCTTGTTATTGAAATAATTTCTTTCTGGTAATTATTATTGGTAAATATGAAGAACATACTGTACACGTTGTATGGCTCCAGTATTTGGATCTACTCTCGCTGCCACTCTCGCCATTGCCCAAACGAAAAACGGGTCAAGCTTCCGGCGCGGTATTATTTAGATGGTCTTATCCTTGTTCATCAATCTTATCAAATGGCGAAAACAGACACTTAACCAAAACATATTCTTAGTCTAAAAGTAAAGTTTCTCGTTACTACTGTTCCTGAAATAAAATCAACTACGTGTATGTACTTAACCCTCGGCCTTTCATAGCTCTGCTCTGCGTCAGCCACAGTTTGTCGGAAGCTCAATATTTTGTTTTGAACTATCGATGCAGATACTCCGAATGCAGATTTTCACTCACCGCATATTACACACGTTTGTATGAGAAACCTATGTCAGATTATGTTGAAGTTTAGTTCGTTTGTATTGTAACTACGTCATGTTTGTAAGAATGTATATGGTGCTAGCAATAAGTCTCCGTTTTTTTGGATTCTTAGCTTTAAGTAGCTACTAGGGACATATCGTACGTTCCAAGTACTGCTACCGCTTATGATTTCTGCACATCATATTATTATATGCTACGTAGTTTTGAGTCTCTTTTAAAGTATCCCCCGCATTATGTCAGTTATATACTGCTACAGAACAGGATACAAGTAAGTACAGTAAGTATCACTACATACTATAAAACAAAGTTCCCCTGCCGCGTCTGTTTGTCGGTCTGTCTGAACGCGATAAACTCAAAAACTACGGATCAGATTTTGACCAGTTTTCACCAATGCACGGAGTGATTCGTGGTGTGTTTACGTGAATAATTCATAGTTTTTGTGTAAATTGGCTGAAATATGACGATGAATGTTGAAGACGTAGGAAAAAACATGCCGACTGGGAAGCTTTATTGGCGAGCACCGCGTAAATATTGGATGAAATTTGGCATCCCGCTAGTACGTTCCCTTGGAATATTTTCCAACATCCATGCGGGCGAAACCGCGGGTAAAAGTTATTCATTACTATATGACAGTAATCTGGTCTTGGTAAATTTTATACATACATTACTGTCATTCGCTCTGACAGTAGTTATTCGATAAAAAACTGAATTCTCTGGTATTTGCCTGCTGCGATCAATAGATATCATATGTGGTTAGTGGTTATTGGAGTTGCATCATGATGACTATTTTACCGTAACATAAAATAAACTAATAAATATACAGAAATATATTACCGAGTACAGCTGCACTTGTTGCCACACTACCTATCTACGGCGCAGCGATGTCATTGCTTTCAATAACAGAGATATATCAGTTCGCTCTTGATTCTCATTCCTATTATGTATTTGTATCTCAACACTTTTGACTAATGTTTACCTTATTATAATATCAGAGTTGCTCACCGAACCCTATTGATTGCACTAAAACGCTAATGAATAAACACTTCTCAACCATTTAAATCCTCTTGTTGACAAAACTGGCTTATAAGTCTCGTTATAATGTGATAAATGTGTGCAGGTATACGCGTCACCCAGCCGGCGCAAGATGGACACGAAGGGCGAGGGCGAGGAGATGACCTACCCCCACATCTGCTTCATGGTCGACAACTTTGACGAGGTCAGTAAACACTGCTTGCTAGCTATTCTAGCGACCAACGAGATAAATATACCTAAGACTAAATCATAAGAACAAGCTGTGAACCGTACGTCGAGTTGCACTTACGATTCCCTCGGGGTCTGCCTTGCTTGTGTGCCCTATGTTTTTACACATTATCGTTCGATGAACTATAGCCCACAACACTACTGGATTGATAAACCGCGCGGCATGTCTTTGTGGACAACTCTCGTGTATTCAGAATTTCAGATGTTACATTTATAACATCTGAAATTCTGAATTCACAGATATTAATGACAAAAACATGAGTAATCACTCCTAGAAACGGTAACTACGTAAATATTTGTACGTTGGTATTTCATTTGTACGATAGCATTAGATTATGAAAGTTTAATTTCTGTCTAGATAAATATACAACGTGTAACGTTAAATGCGCAAAGCCTGAAAATAGTTTGATCAGAATAACGAGCAGAATTAATTGAACCATTTTTTAATATAGGTCACATTTTTAAAAATATCTTCATTAAAAACTTTGCCGTGTCTATTTATTAATAGGTCAAGCAAGCCAATGTTAGCGCGGCACAGCGACCCGGTGACGACGTCTTCTCCCTCGGTAAAGCGTCGTCGCAGACGCAAGAAACGATCAGAATGGACAGTAAAACTAAAACAGCACATAAAACCTTTACAATTTTTTTAATGACTTATTTTCTCTCTGAAATAGGTCAATTGAATTAAAAATCAGTTGGGGTGTCTTGAGGTTTTGCGCATTTAACGTTACACGTTGTATAATAACGGAACGGTATTGCTTGTACAGAGGTAAGTAGGACCGAATGATAGTTTGACAATAATAATGGTTTGACCAAACTGTTCCAGAAGCAGGGTGTCTGCTCGATCGAAGAAATTAACAAATCTTGATAATTCACTACGTCATAACACTCATAGGGATAAATCATATCAAATATCGTATAATATATATATTTGGTTTGGATTGCAATTGCGTGATTAGTCACCCAATTGCTATTTACCTAATAATTGGCCCTCCACCTAATGGGGGACAAAGGTCCTATAATAGTTTCACATTCACTTTTAGAACAGTTCCAAAAAAATATCCTGTATATCAAAGCACGATCATATTCACGGCTGCCAGTAAACGATATACTAACCTACGTATTTCTCCTAATAAAACCGAAAATACACGAGCGATTCGTCTTCGGCGAATAAGCAAAGTTTGTTATGTAAGGTGTTCCTCAAGGTTAGTGGCGTGTGTTGCTGTTCAGAATTCAGCAACAACATTCGAACTTGGCGGCGATAATTAACTTCTAAACGTTACTTAGAAATAATTTGCACGTAAAAAAACAGACGACTGAACGAATTGGCTGTTACTAAAGCTATTATGAGAATCATTATACAGTCTCCTTGTAAACATGGAGACTTCATTTGTCTAGTGCATGCAGCACATAAAATCTCTGAGGTAAAACGTGGTAAAATATCCATTATATAAAATGCTGTATATATATCAATTCCAAAATCTCTATCCACACATCCTGTCTTCAGTCTGCACGTTTTCGAACAGGCGTCCACTCTCAGGCTTCAACTTTTCGAACAGGCGTCCACTCTCACGCTTCAACTTTTCGAACAGGCGTCCACTCTCACGCTTCAACTTTTCGAACAGGCGTCCACTCTCACGCTTCAATTTTTCGAACAGGCGTCCACTCTCAGGCTTCCAACTTTTCGAACAGGCGTCCACTCTCACGCTTCAAATTTTCGAACAGGCGTCCACTATCACGCTTCAACTTTTTGAACAGGCGTCCACTCTCACGCTTCAACTTTTCTTGTCACTTGCATGCTCCTCATTCCTTCACATCACATGTATTGCCGCTTGCACTAAAAAAAAGGGACCATGCAGCTTTTGTTAACATAAGTTTGCTTTACGAATGGTACCATAATCGATGGCTGTATTGATTGACATTTACTATTTAGTAGATAAGCAGCTGTTTTATATAAAAATCCTTACAGCGCTCTGTGTGTATACTATTATGATGATCGAGAACAGGAGGGCGCTTCACGAGCGCTGCTTTATTTGCTCTCAGTCTCAGTGACTATGGTACCGGTAGGTTGTGTAGTGTATAGTGTACTCATGTAGTCGACAGTCGGCTGTGTGATTGTCGTGTGTGCCTCAATTCTGTCTGTCGATATAATTAGACTTGGCGCTGTATTCGTTCAGCGACACGGTAAACGGCCGTCCTTTGTCTCTCCGTCGACTGTCTTCATCATGTCGCTGTCATCAACGGTGTCTTCAACAAGAAGACATTTAGGACTGCACGAGTCTAATGCTTAGTATTAATCTGTTGGAATTTGGTGTTGTTTTAATTTGTCACATCAAAGCCATGACTTTAAAACTGTGAATTTCAAAACGTTTATTTTTTATTATAATACGTAATAAACTTAAAGTTTATCTAAAACAAATAGAAACGCTGTCTTGACTCTTGAGTATACTTTTTAAACTACGATTTGTATGCATAAAACCGGTTTCACTTATTTCTGCGTTGAAATGTTGTGAGCCTTGGAGCTAGTCATTTCCATCAGTCAAGTTGATGAGATTAGCGTGTTAAGCGTGTTATTACACAATTAGCGATTAGCAGCCGACTGGCCGGTGAAGTGGTGATTATGCCCTGAGTTTAGATGTCCATTGATATCTTTGTCCTAATTGCTATCGTAGATTGTTTTATTTACAAAATGGCCTCCTCATTGGAATGTATGTGTTATGGATTCGCCGTGGCTGTTGCATTGCGATGATGTTGTACGCCTCCAACGGCACCAGCACCGGCTTCATGACGTTACCGGTGACGCAATTGAGTACTATCACTCCAATAAGTACCTGTTTTGCACTGCGTAGTACCGCTATCGACTCTTGACTCAGCGAAGTTTCACCAGATCGAGACAAGACCTGCAACAGACTCGTTTCGTGAAACATTTTTAAAAGAAATCGATTTATAGCCATTTAATATGCTGATTGGTTTCTTCTGCTAATCAAAATGCTATTCTAGAGATGATACTTCGTTGCATTCATATTAGCTGGCGTTATTCAAGTCAATAAAATAAACATTACTACACCTTAGAACGTTATGAAACCACAGCAAACTGTACTTGCAAGTTTCATAATGTAATTTTAATTGTTACATTATGAATTTCGTAACATGTGTGTCATAATTCTTCGGAACCGGAAAAGCTAGAGCTTACCAATGGTATTGAAAAAATGAAAATGGTTACCAGCCAACACAAGTGTTGAATGGAGAGCATGCGGTGACATGACCATTCAATTGTTTAAACGGAAGCCTGCTATCCTGATTGTTCACGAAATAGCCAATTCCGTAGTTGACCGATATAGTGAGTTATCTGACTGAGAACAGAGGAGGCGCGTGGGAGCGTTGGCTTCGCGGGCCGGCTGCCGCCTGTGGGCACCACGACCTTGCGCACGGACACTCGCTCGATTTGTTTGTTTTCGTCGCCTGTTGACCGATATGCAGTGCGATACAAGTGCCAACTCTGATATCGTATGTTTTGACACTTCACACATATTAATAGATACAAATAAATAGGCAGGTAGGTACGTACTTCAAAAGTAGTAACACTCATACGAGTCATTGAATCGTTAATCGCATCTAATCTTGTGATTGTATTATTTTTCTTGTTGCTTAATTGATTTGATACAAAATAGCTTGATAAACGTTGTGTGTCAGCATAGCAATAGAAATCAATTGTATTTTACAAATAGTATCTTCCTCTTCATTTTTCTGTGTGTTAACCTATAAACAATTAATTTTCTATTAGTTGTTCAGTTTCCTCGCTATCGCTTCACTAAATGATATTTATTTCGCAGCGAATTCGCGCAGCACCTCGTGTTAGTTCAAATTACGGAATGTTATACTTAGTTTATTTTTGTGGAAATAGGCAATGAGTGAGGCGCTGTAAATATCTTCTCGCGGCTTCTCATCGTGACACAGTTTGCGATTTGTTATTAAATTCATAGGTATAAAGTTACTATTTTGCCGCCCGCATCTTTTATACGCTAACGCGACTCTAAAACCTAAATAAAATCTGCTGATTTGAATATTAGTTTTTTAACGATCTTCAATGTCTGAGGAGTAGGTTAGGTACCCAACTGACGCAGTGTCTCGTATGTACGCACATTGTTTTTCCTTTTTGTTAGAGGAAGTTTTAATGTATTGGTTTTTAATTATAATGGATTTTCTGTTAATCATTAGGGACCTATATATATATCTATTACCTACTAATGTATTTGCCTGCCAACGACACGAGTGCTGTGATAAGGAACACTTGCTTGTCCTCACTTCAGTTTCAATGGGAAATTCAACCATGCGCGTGCTACAGTACCTACGGCTCTCCGCAATGACAGGTAAATTACTCTAATGAATGGCCACCTTTGAGGGGTTCCATATGCTTTATGTCAACCATATAAAGACCATTGTTGCAATTAGTCGAACACACGACGCGCACGGTGCTCTTTATTGAACGAATAAATTCAATGAATGTTTATAGCATCTACTGAGTTGATTCATTAGGCACCTTAGCTACCTACTATTCATGTTGTTATACTTTTATTATAATCAGTCCTCAAAACATTATGTTAGTCATTGACCAGAGGTCTGTAGATATCCGTCCGTATGGTTTTGATCCATTGGCAAATGACATTAGCCCAATCGTTTTTAAACTGGTTGCGGTTATTTAAACCCTTGATGAAAATATACATTAAGTATACCTAACCATTGGGTGACGTTTTGTGGAAGTCATTAAAAGCTGTAGTGCGGGTCGCGTCCCTGAACTCTGATATATTTACTGACGCTAGTCTATCTAGTCCACTGCGAGGCACGGGGACAATTTTATAACATTGTTACGAGATGTAGTTATGGGCAATAAATGTCGTTCGGTGGATCTGTGTGGCGCATGGCGCGGCGCGTTGGCGGCCAAGTCATGCTCCTCATCTGCTGACGGGGCACATGCCCGGCAATGTCCTGCAACGCGCTGGTTTATTGCTTACAGATATATTTATAAAATTAATTTTGTCATTGTTTCCCTCATTCTTTTATTACCAATTACTCGAAAAAAATGTTTTTGTTTGCTTCCTTGATGTCATGATAATGTGATGCATTACATGATGATGGTTATCTCAAGCCTTTTAAATATTACATCTAGAAACAAGTTTTCTAGAAAGATTGTATCGAAACGAAACGTATTAATAATTGGAATGACTGAATTATATCCAGTTTTAGCGACAGCTAATCAAACAGTCTGTAGATAATAGGCCAACGTGCATGTATGTGTCGTAGGTTCTCTTATATAAATTGACGCGCCACACTGGCCTACTTCGAGACCCGCTGCCCCACACGAGCAGTGTACAATAAAAGGCTAAACTAAAGGTCTCGTCTATTTTCTTACAAACCAAATGTGTCACTTATAGCCAAACAGTACAATGAGTCTCAAAAGAAATGTTGTCTTTTGCCAAAGCTGAGCATCATCTTTCAGGACTAAAAAGATGGCGTAACAATTTAAGAAGAAAATGAACAAGGGAACGTAGATTAGATACAGTTGATGTATTTTATACCAACTTTATACATGTCTACATCTACGTCTACACTTCTACACTAGTACACTAGTTTACATCTACACTATCTACGCTAACCACATCTACACTAATATTATAAAGAGGAAAGATTTGTATTTTTGTATGTATGTTTGTAACGAATAAACTCAAAAACTACTGGACCGATTTCATTTTTTTTTTCACCATTAGAATGCTACACTATCCTTCAGTAACATAGATTATATTTATTACTAGAAAAAATTAGGGGTCCCTACTAAAATTTCAATAATGTAACCCAAGGTGTCAAAAAATTAGCCATATAATGTCTTTCATCGCATGCACTGCGGAAACGATTGATGATAGAACAAAAATTACTGTTCTACAATATTAATTTTGAACGCCAGAGTATAAACGTATCGCCGTACCCCTGACGCCAGGCCACTTTTTCTGTCAAATGACCTTCATAAAAAATAGGGATTCCAAAACTTATATCGATATACAACTGAGTTTTTATTTTCGTCTTTAATTTTCTAATAAACCGTACTCACGACACTGAAATTTTATTTAACCTGCCACTATATTCCAATATAGTAATCTTTACATTTTTATCTCCTGATACCAACTTATACTTACACAAATAATATACTCTGGACTAAAATCAATAAAAACTTAAGAAGATGAATATTCATCTTCATAAGTTTTTATTGATTTTGCAATCATACGTCACAACACTAGCTGTCACATATAGCAGACTACGGCGTGTGAGACACTGCCTTTATACGCGTTTAACATCTACTTTTAAAACAACAAATTTCTCGATATTGGTGGTTTATTTATATTTGTTTCATGCAATACAATATAGACGGAAGCTTAAACTTTTAAATTATATAAATAAAAACACACAAAAGCAATGATTAAATTGTTTATTTCATAATATGGTGCGACGTGTATTTTGTCATATATTTGTGACGTTGGCGTTCAGGGTAAGATTTCGTTTGTCACATATATGTGACAATGGCGTTCAAAAGGTTAAAGAACATATCAATATCTACAAAAAAACTGCACGATATCATATGTCCAACTATTGTAGTTATGTCACTATAACTACTTTTTTACATTTTAAAAGTTGGTAGAAACGCCGACCAAAATCAGACCATGTTATCCATACCCTTGTATGAATCCTTATCCAAATAAATAATTTCGTATTCAAGAGTGTTTCAATACATGTAGATTACTTTTTGAATTATTCAAATCGGTCATTCCATTCAAAAGATATTACGAATTTAAAAATGTCAACGTAAACAAAAGTGCCCGGTGTGGCCCCAAGCAGCGCAGCGGGAAATATGTAATATATTATGTTTGTTACTTCTTCACGCAAAAACTAATGAACCGATTGCGATGAAACTTGATAGGTACATAGCTGTTACTTAAAGCTCTTACTTTTTATCCCGATATGCCTAAGGAATCGAAACTTACGCGGGTGAAACCGCGAGGTGCAGCTAGTGTATTATGAATAGGTAAAATGAACGAACAGAAAATGGATGCCCAATCGATAAAGTGTGTAGTCTATCATATCTAAGCAGTGTTGCTACTTGCTAGTGACATCAATACTGTTCCATCCGAGAGTGAAGGTGTGTTGGCTGGAGCCGGCTATCGCTCTACTTACTGGCCTCGCTCACTGGCGCACTCGCTTGCCGCTTGGAAAGGCTCCAGGTGGCCCAATTGCATTGTGTTCCTATCAGCTTTTGGCCACAGCGCTTACGTATCTTGTTTACTTGTCTACATTTATGTAGTGTATACTGAGAGCAGTTACTTCTATCTGAGTAAATAGTTGCTCTCAGCAACATTGGCATGATACGAAAACTTTTGATGATAGTAGGTTTGAGTACTTACCTATGTGACTTAAAAATGTTAGCATACTTTATCAAATGAATCAATAGCATAGTTTCTAGTTCATTATACAATCGTGTGACTGAACTGAATTCGCACATTATTCCGATGAAGTAATCGTGATGGCAGTTCTCCCGAGTGGAGTTAAAAACAATAACATTGATTCATGTATTCACAGAAGAGCCGTCACGTTACTGAGATGCGTACACGGATCATACTATTATCATCCGCAAGTGGTCTGTTTACTGCGGCGGTGAATCATATAGTGACGTCATCGCGAGAACTTGGACGACATCCCCACGATATTCGCGGTTATATGCATCATAAAGTATATAGGCCATATGCCTACTTACTTTGAAAATACCAAGTTACAGCATACAGGAGCACGGCTATGCGGCATCAAGAGGCATAGCACGGAGGATGCCTCGTGTTCCACGTTATTGGTGCGGATTCTCTTGTTCACAAACTAAATTAAATTTATGTTCAGTGCACCCTTTTTTCTATTTCATTAACCGATTCCGTGCGGATGATGCCGCACAGGCACCATGTAAATGTATTGCGTATGGCGTATGATGCCCGAGAGGATACAAAACTAAAACATAAAAAACTCGGCTAAAACGATATTTGTCAAGTGTCCCGTAAATAAATGTGTCTTTATTTGTCACCCATATCATGCCCACAGTGTTCGTTTCAAGTAATTTCGTAAATTAGCAGACTTCAGGGGTTGAAAACCTAGTTGTCGACTCCCATTTTATTATTGATTATAAATTTAAGGTAGACATAGATATTTTTTATCAATAACAATACATTTACATTCTTATTCAAATAAAACACTTCATAATCATGTAAGTGTTTGTAGGTACGAGTAGAATATTTTTGATTCATTAGAATCGGACTTCCCATTCAGTTAAATGTTCTATATTACAGTGTTTTATAGAGAAACAATTTTATCATCAAAGTAGCTAATTTAAAATTGTTTCCCTACAAAACACTGTATAATAAATAAATATAACCTCGCTGCAAACTCAAATGGTACGTAAACAAATTCTATAGAACAATTTTGAATAAATAAATTCATAAAATAATGCAAAAAGGTTTACAACCCCTGATAGAAATTAGTCACTTACCTTCAATTTCCATAAAAAACACACAGATAGTTACTTTTACACGCACTGAACGAATTTACTGACCGTTTACGTTCGATACCCAATGGCAAATGACTCTTTAGCAAGTGGAAACACGAAAAAAAGCTAAAAGTTACAATTCACGGCGGATGATTCCCCAGGGGAATCATCTAATTCTCTGGCGCTTGGTGCCCCACAGGTATCACGGAATTTTTGTTCGACGCCAGGCACTAAAGATTGCTACAAAGACCTCCGCACGGAATCGGTTAAGAAAGGACAGAAGATAAATTTTAGTTTAGTCCTGACACTACTCCATAGAAGTTTAGAGGTGATTGAAAACTTGCTTACTAAAATTACGTCAATTTACGTCAGGCGCTGATTAATTTGACAGGACTAAACTAAAATTTATCTTCTGCCCTTTTCTTAATGAAATACATGTAAAGAAAAAGAAACACTGAACTATCAGTCAATAGTAACGCTTCCTTCAGTGACTGGGCCACCATTGGTATACATAAAAGTAGAAAACGACTTTATGAATTATATGATGAACGGATTTGTATAAACACTACTGAATTTAATTTATATGTTAAAAATTACTCTAAAATATTTAAAACAGTCTGTAGTATAGCCAAGTCACGTTATTTGAGTTCAAAAATTAAAAATAGTAGTAACATTATTAAAATGACTTGGAATGTCATTAATAGCGAAACAGGAAGGTCTTGCAACCGAAGTAGTGACTACAGCCTTGCTATTGATGACAATGTAATTAGATCAGATTCTCAAGTCGCCGCGGCCTTTGAAAATTTCTTTTCAGAGATTCCCGTGTCAACAACTAAATCTCTAAGCTCGTCACCCACTGCTGCAGAGTCTTTACTTAAAGAAAACGTTCCAGTTGGTGATTCTGAATTTCACTTTCAATATGTCACCTGTACAGATGTAATTAAAACTTTTCACATGTTAAATGTTAAAAAGACTGCAGATCTATGGGGTAATTCTGTGGATGTTGCTAAGTCAATTATAAACATTGTAGCACCTACTTTAGCTGTTATATTTAATAATTGTATTGATCGTGGTGAGTTTCCTGATCTTATGAAACATAGTAAAATCATACCATTGTTTAAATCGGGTAGTACATCAGACCCTACTAATTATAGACCTATTTCAGTACTACCTACCTTTAGTAAAATTTTTGAAAAGCTTATTTTAAACCAAATGCAAAGATTTTTTAACAAAAATAAATTACTGCATAACAAACAGTTCGGTTTTACAAGGGGTCGTTCAACTACTGATGCCGGAGTTGAACTTTTAGGACATATTTATAATGCATGGGAGGACAAATGCGATGCTTTGGGCATCTTTTGCGATTTGTCCAAGGCATTCGATTGTGTTCTTCATGAAACCTTAATCAGGAAACTTCACTACTACGGAATTCGGAACGCCTCTCTGGATCTTCTTACTTCTTACTTGAGTGATAGGATTCAGAGAGTTGATGTTAACGGAAAAAGGTCACCCGGATCTGTAGTAAAAATGGGGGTCCCCCAGGGCTCAATTCTTGGCCCATTTTTATTTCTTATTTATATAAATGACTTGCCTTACCTCATAAGGGACGAACATGATATAGTGTTGTTTGCAGATGACACTTCACTTTTATTTAAACTCAAACGTCAGCAGCTGGTTACTGACAATATAAATAGTGCCCTCGCAAAAGTAGTTAACTGGTTTAATGTTAATAACCTACTTCTTAACGAAAAAAAAACGAAATGTATTAAGTTTACGATACCAAATGTTAGACAAGTAGAAACTAGTGTTCTTATAAAGGGTGATGAGTTAAAACCCGAAAATACCACAGTATTCTTAGGCATAACTTTGGATGCCAAGCTTCAATGGGGCCCCCATATAGATAAATTGTCAAAAAAGCTTAGCTCTGCAGCATACGCCGTTAGGAAAATTCGTGACTTAACTGATTTAGAGACAGCCCGTTTAGTTTACTTTAGTTATTTTCATAGTGTGATGTCATACGGTATTCTGTTGTGGGGAAATGCCGCCGATATTCAGACAATTTTTATTTTACAAAAAAGGGCAATTCGTTCGATTTATAAATTAAGTCCCAGACACTCCCTCAGAGACAAATTTAAAGGGATCAATATAATGACTGTGCCTTCTCAGTACATTTATGATAATCTTTTGTATGCACATAAAAATATTAATCTGTTTAAAAAATACAGTGATATCCATAATATTAATACTAGGAACAAACACAAATATGTTGTTCCTACAACAAGGCTTAAGAAAATAGGTGGCTCGTTTAGATGCCAATGTATACATTTTTATAATAAACTTCCTAGCCACATTCAAGAACTAAGCATTAATAAATTCAAATCTTTCATAAAGCTAAAACTATGCCAGAAAGCCTATTATACTGTAAAAGACTATATTGAGGACAAAAAAGCTTGGGATTGAGCTGCTCCAATAGGTCGTCTAGACCTATTGGAGGAGTGAATGTTGTTTATTTTTTATTTTGCTGATTTACACTTTTGTTTTTTTTTATTTATTTTTTTTTTCTTTCTAAATATCTATTTATATACAGAATGACATGAACATTTACTGTTTAAAGTCTTATATTATTTTAATTATTGTGAATGTGAGGACTATGTGGGTCTTGTTTCCGTTTTAATCATGGTCTGGCAGTTTGAGTGGTGTATGCGGTCTACACAAATGTCCTGTCCCTGGTATTGCTCGTCGAATCGTTGAGCTCCTTAAGTTCTGAGTTGAGCTGCACGGTTACTGACGAATGCGTGCACTGACTGCACAGGTCCACTCAGTGTGGTTCTTTCCTCAAAAGACCACTTCAGACACCAATCTACATGGTTCTCAAAGATTATATCCGGATTTTTATATACACATTGACATTGATGAATTTTATATAAACAATGACATGGATATTTACTTTGTAAAGTATCTTATTTTTATTATTATTACTGTGAGTGTGAAGACTATGTGGGTCATTTCTTTTTTTCGGTTTTCCTTCTTAGTTAGTTTTAATCATGATCTGGCAGTTTGAGTCATTTATGCGGCCTACCCAAATGTCCTTTCATTGGTATTGTTCGTCGAATCGTAAGGCTCCTCAAGTTCTGAGTTGAGCTGCACGATTTTTGACAAATGCGTGCACTGACTGGACAGGTCCGCTCAATCTGTGTGGTTCTTTACTCAAAAGACCATTTCAGACACTAATCTACATGGTCTTCACATTATCTGACCAAGATTATGTCTGGACTTTAAAAGAGACTGTGACCTCTGAGTTTGTTTCGGCCTTTCTTCTCAGAGTAGTCAGATAGGAAACGCCGACCTCATCTAGTTTAAAAAAATATGATTGACATGTAAAAGTGTTTGTACAAACCTACTTACAGAAAATAAATCATTTATCATTTATCATTTATCATTTATCATTATACTACTACTATTATACTACTACTAATATTTTACGGAAAAAAAGGTTCAGCACTTTTGGCATGCCATATTAAGTAAATACTTATGTATTGAAACACATAATGCAGTGTATAGGCGTTTTCGTGTATTGTTTTGATCTGACGTGAATATGTGTGCAACAGTTTCGACCGCGATGCTCCGGAATTAAATCCGGTGCAGCGCGGACCCGCTATCGACCAACATTTGTCTTATTATGAAACTGTACCAAGAGTCCATGAGCCTAACGTCACTTACAAATTGTTTTTAGCACGAGACATCTAATTTTCCAGACCTTGTGATGTCTCCTCGTCTGTTATATTAGCGCTGCGCATAGCATATTAATGAAGTACTTCATTACTTTGTAATTATTTCACTTTAGTTAAGTACAACAGCACCAACTGCGGTTGGACACAAACTGCGTTATGATTATGACTAGGTAATAGTGCACGGACTACGATAATACAAAAGGCAACACCGGTTACTTTCTTTGTTGTTCATATCTTTCCGGTTGCGCTCGTGTTAGCAAATAGAATATAATATAACAGCAGGCCATCGATGTAACGACACACATTTATTGTTCTCGATATAGACGTTAATGGCGATACAATCTCTTCATGTATAATACGGTACTGGATCATCTCGTAAATGTGTTATTATGGTATAGTGAGGAGATTGCCATCTCTAAGGTGCTTTTACATTGGCGAGCACGCGAAGGAGACGCCCGAGTAAGACACGCAATCACGGTTTTATTAGGAGAAATGTAAAACCTTATCAAAATTCAATCTCCTAACGAACAACTTCATAAATAGACCTGCAAGAAAAGAAAAAATTTATCGATTTCACCAAGACTGCCTTCTTGATGAAATCGATTACCTTTTCCTCATTGAATATTTTTATACGTATTTAAAAAAATGTCGTGAACAGACCACTCATCATCTTTTAACTATTTTGTGGTCGGCTTCCGATCTAACCGGATGCAACTGAACGGACCACAGACAGGAAAAATCAGGAAGTTGTATTTCCTGTTTTTATTTTTTCCGAAAGTTGTGGTTAATTATGTCAGTAGAGATGCACTTGTTTAACTTAGTCCATCGCTAATGACTGGCGATCCCTTCATACTGTATCACAACAATTTTACTAATTTAAGTTCCAAGACCTAACATACTTAAGAGGCAGGACAGGAGTGAGCGCAGGCGCAGTCCTTGAGTGGCGGCCAGGTAGACCGGCGCCCGGTGCACGTGCACTGCTGCACGGTGTTGAGTTACGTTCTCACGGCTTGCACCCACAACCCGAATAGCTAAAAGCCTTCACCGTATATAGCTCAGTAGCTACAGAACAGACCTTACTAGCTATTAGATTAGAAAACGCTTGCTCAAACTGCACGTTAATATTTGCTTTAGCAAAATATACCAAATCCATGATTGCAAGTTATTTTGCTCAGTATAGTATACTTCACTCCTGAATCGGAAGTAAGTGACTATATCCATTCGGTATGTGAGATAAAGATGAATAATGATATTAGAGGATATATGCACACTTGGCATGCAGGCTTGGCTATCGATACGCTGTCGAAGTGTTGATATTATGTTTATCTACACCCATGCTTTAAATCCTCTATAAGTTTCTGAAACAGTTAGCTTATTGCCAACATTAAAACAACCAGTGTCATAGTAACCATAATATCATCCAAACAATGTTATAGTGTTGTACTACATTTCATTATGCAACTCCTTTTCTTTTTCGATCCCTTCCTTACTCATCAAACAGCCACATTCTCACTACTCAATTCGTATAATCTTTATGAATTTAAAAAAAAGAACATTGTCATACACTCGCGTTTCACTACCACAGCGCCGTAATTAAAAAAAAAGTTATAGGTTATTCGAATTCACTTCGTATCGCGCCATTTTTGTTCGATATTAGTTTTGAAAAAATTTAATACATAGTTTGTTTGTATTAGATAGTCAGCAATTAAACTTTCCATGAATTTACCTAGAGGTCATATAACACTGTACAACACCCTATGGTTTCAGAACCTTTTATAGAGGATTCATATCATGAGTGTAGATAAAGTCTTGTATGCAACTGTACAGACGCCAGCACATCAAGCTACCCGAAACTCAGATTTTCCCAATCAACTTTGAACCTTATGCTGTAGCGATAAAGTTGAAAATCTATTAAAGAAATCTGACAGCTTGTAGTAGCTTGATGTGCTGGCGTCTGTACATAATTAGGTATTAAAACACTCATGTGATACTATTATCACACGGCTTCGCCTCGTGTGATAAACCCACCTTCGTGTTTTAATACCACTTATTATACAACAGTTGCATGAATAACTATTAGCGTTCACGTGTGAGGATGTTTGCCAAGAAGTATCCCTAATATTTCTCTTTATTCCGTGATGTATTGAAGTACACATAAGAAGCCGAGCGCTCGCAACAGCATCATGTTGCAACCTCCTAGAGATAATACAATAAGTCTCGCACAAAATGAACAGAGCAGCGAGTGCTTGCGAATAGCTCCACAGCTGATGCACATTGTAGCTCTGTTAATAGATTATATTGTCGGCATTCATCCGTTATCTCAGTTATATTCATTTGCCTATTTAGCTGTGAATAGCCTTTGTGATTGGAAGCATGAGATGGTAATATGTTACTTGCTCGAATCAATTGACAATATGACAATGAATTGAGTACATGGAAAACAAAATGGCAGTTCTATGAAGCACCAAGCGACTTGAAAAAGTTAAAAAGTGAATGTCAAAAGCGAATGTCCGAGAACTATTCGGAATTTTAGAAACTAGTTTTGTGGATAAAGATTTTGTTTTGCCCCATTGTAACTCTTCGGCCTTGAGTGTGAAAAGTTTCACTATCAGTCATGTCTATTATGGTCATGCGAGTTATCTGGCGACCTATATGCAGCTCATTGATAGTCATGCGAAAGAAATTGTTGATTAACTGCGAATATGTCTGGCAAAATCATGGACTTTAGAACGGTGACACCTAATTGCGTACCTATTTATTAGAAATAGTTAACGTAATAACTTAAATTATCGGTATTCATTCGTAAACAAGCGACATAATAAACATGACTAATGGGATTAGGTGGCACACTACCTACCAGGAAGGAAATAATATTATGTAAATAATATTATAAATAAAGTTGGTCCGAAGTGATTTTCACTAAGTACGAGTAGGTATTGGGTCTGTGCAAGTTTTTTCGGTTTATACCTACAACACCGTCGAGTCGAGTCTGTCAATAATTATTCTTTGAATTTCCATAGAATTCTACTATTTTCAAGAGACTTCTATATACTTTGCTATAAAAAGGCAAGTGTGCAGTCCTGAGCCTCAGTAATTCCGATCCAGCCTGTCCCTTGCTGCCCTCTCCCAGCGACGTCCTAAGCCGAGGTCCGTACCCCACAGGGGGTGCCCTTAGTCGCTTAGTTTTTAAATTTTTAAGCCCTGGCTGGAGGCCTTAATAAAAAGATTTTATAAAAGCCATAGAGGAAGACAAGAGAGTAACAGTAGTAGAATTAGCAAATAAGTTTTAAGTTAACAGAACTAAAGTAGAAAGAAGGATGCATGCATTATTAGGCTTCGTGACAAAGCTAGATGTTTGGGTTCCTCGTGGATTGTCCGAAAAAATAAGGAAGACAGAGTTGCACAGAGTATTGACCTCCTCAATCGTCAGAACACTGAAGGATTCCTCCGATGGTTGGTCACTGGTGATGAGAAGTGGGTCGAGTACAAACATGTAAAACGGCGCCGTACAATCTGCGAAAAAGGGTAATCCCCAGCATCGATTGCAAAAGAAAATTTACATCCGCGAAAAGTTTTACTGTGTGTGTTGGTATTCTCAGGGAATTATTTATTGGGAACTGTTACCAAACGTTAACTGCTGCCATTTACTGTCAACAGCTAGATCGGCTTCACGAACCGATGCGGGAAAATCGTCCTGGACTAGTTAACCGTCATAAAGTCATTTTTCACCACAACGCGCGGCCGCTATCATTGTTGAGCAAAAATTAATGAAATTTGATTGGCCAAGTTTTACCACACCCAGCGTATTCTCCTGATCTTCCCAGTCGGATTTTTATTTCGCTCTTTAGAAAATTATTTACAAGGAAAATATTTCGATACAGAAGATAATCTACGGTGCGCTCTAACACAGTTTTTTTTAGCGAAAAAGATAACTTTTACAAAAAGGATTGAAAAGTTACACATACGTTAGCAGCAAGTTTTTAGATCCCTGTGGTGAATATATTATAAATATTAAGTGAATTACTCGCAATTTATTAATTCTATGCTTCAGTACAAAAATATTCCCCTATCTCTATATCCTAATCAGCTAGCTGGTTTCAGATCTGAGTTTTAATTAAAGTTTTTAGTTGTTAATTTTCAAATTCTATGCACGGAAGTATTTTAATTTATTTATATAACTCATGGCTTTTATAAATGCGTTTAGAATCGTTATTCTCATTTTTAAACAAGTTCGCTTTGCATTTACATATATTTACTGTAGGACGTTGAAGACTAATTATAACAACAAGGATTTATGTTTGATTGATTAGTCAACCTGAATAACGCACAAGCTACAACTGACTTAGGTATTATTATGAGCAATGTTTTATTTGTATTAAGACAAGTAAACGTTTCTGTTGCGATCATTCTGTTGGATTTACCTTCATGTGTTATCATAATTATAATCATCCTCGTGTCGCGGCTGTTCACGCGCCAAGCCGAGATTAAAACGTCAGTCAGTATCTGTAGTTAGCGAACCATTCTATTGTCACATCACATTGTATTAAAATTGAGTAAAACTGAAGGCGCGCGCCAAGGTGAGCTCGGTCTTTGTGTATGTTCGTCAGTATGGCGCGGCTTTTTGTACGTTATTTGCAGTTTTAGTCAACGCTAAGTACCTGCATTATACGATACCTTGACACTGTGTCAGGTGCAAATTACTTATAAATAATACTTGAACGCGAACTTAATAACGCTTACATAATACGTTTCTAAGTGGCAAATATGGCATGTTATACTACTGAACAATCACGCACCTATTTATATGGACTTTAGTTCCGACCTTTGATTTCCCAGTTAGGTACTTGAGTAGGTACACAACCCACGACTTCAAATAAATCACTTTGATTGCCTATAACTACTTGGAAAACATCCATATAGTTACACATCACACATATAGAAGTCTATGATGATGACATCATGACGGCTAGTTATAGTTTTAAATGAGTAACGGTTAAAGTATTTGCGTGATCCGTTACGGGGATTAGCGTATTTAAATTAAATTAAAGGGCTTAGCTGACGATATCTCATTACAGTTAACTACATTTGCGCGTTCACTGTTCACTCTTGCTTTGTTACAATGATATTTTGTAGTTAAACTGTTGAAGACAACGAGCAACATTACTTTGAAGAAGATAGTGTATGCTCTGCCTCAGTCTTGTACTGTTGTACAAATTACCTATAGAGTATGGAGCGGCACAAGTTTGACATCCAAGCGCGCGTTATCGCCGGATCAGTGCTAATTATCTAATGTGCCTCTTGTAAAATTGTTTGTATTTAATATATAATCCTAACAATAATATCCTCCGTTATTACTTTATGGTGTACCACTAAATAGAGTGTCGCATTTTAGGTACTTGAATTATCAATTTGCATGATTGCACCTACCACTGTTTGTCTCTGCATCACCCAAAGGTTAAGCATTAAGTCCGCCTCTGTACATTTATGTGCTTGAAGTATTAAATAAATAAATACATACATGATGACAGTGACATAGAAAGGGAGCGAAGAGCGTTGTCGATCCGATGTACTCGTAATATGCTGGCCCGTAGGTTTGAACGATGTACTAGAGAAGTGAAACTCACTCTGTTCAAGGCGTTTTGCCAGTCTTTCTACACTTGCAGCCTGTGGGTTAGACATACGCAGTGGGCCTACAACGTTCTTCGTGTACAGTATAATACCGCGTTTAGGGTGCTGTTGGGGCTCCCGCGGTTCTGCAGCGCATCGGGCATGTTTGCGGAAGCAGATACAGATAGCTTTCAAGCTATTATGCGAAAAGAACAGCATCCCTGATACGAAGGATTCGGGGGAGCACCAACAGCATTTTAAAGGTGATAGTGAATAAGCCAGATTGGCCTGGCGTTCCTGGGGCACTGGATCCGTGCGCACGGCTGCAGGTCTGGTGCAGCGGGAAGCGGACATAGTTATAGGTTCTTGAATTAGTTTTATTTTATTTTAATGAGAAATGTTACCAACATAGTTTTATAAGTGTTACTAACAACAATATGAATAACTAATATAGTCGTGTATTCGTGTGTGACGCCTCATTTACTTACGTAACCATCGCTAAGTTTTCTCTGCTACACGTTCGATAGCACGGAATTAGTATTTCAAAGAAATGAGCTCTTTTCTGTTTCGTGAGGTTAGGCTTTGAATAAACATGATTCATAAATGATGTGTGTCAAAACGTGAATAATTCTAAGGTATTATTGTGGTTCGATGGTCGTAGGACTCGTAATGAGCGTGTGAACTGAGGGACCAAACTGGGAATTTGCAAAATGAAAATCCTAGGATTTAGTAGTAGACTTAAAACAATTGTAGAACAAATCTGGGAATTTGTAGGCAAATATATTAAAAACTACTGCCCTTAAAGTGCTCCATCAGTTTTCACAGACCATCAGCCAGATCTCGGAAAGTAAAAATGAAGGTTTTATGAATACCGACATTTAGTAGAGAATTTGTAAAGATATATACTAAATAACAGACCACAAAGCATTAAAAATAAAAAATAAATTATAACGACTGTCTTGTGGTCCCTCAGTCCATACAACAAAGATAAATATTTTAGTGAATATTGCTGAACCCTCTCTTTTTCTACATAAAGTTTTAGTAGAAGTGTTAAAACGTATTGTAAAAAAGAAATGGAGCAAAAATATCGAAGCATTTAGAAGATAGCGATGATTAGAACTGGTCCCTCAATCCTCACCTCCACTGACATTATGTGCGTGTGCTAGCTGCTAGACGAGAGGTTAGTAGTGTTAGTGACAAAATAGCCAAATAATGTAATGCTTTGAGTTTGCGCGCAGGTATTCTGTGACATCGTAGTGCGCGACGGCGAGATGGTGTGCGTGGAGCTGGTGGCGCGCGGCCGAGGCTGCGCCGCGCAGGCCGTCATCTTCCTTGGCTCCATTCGCTACGACATCCTCACCAGGGTCTACGACTCCAGGGTAAGCTCCACTTTCTACTACGTGCATTACCAGGAATCTGGGCTTTTTAGCTACTTCTAGCTTAATATGCTGTTTGTCTCAATATTAGGTAACCAGCGCAATATTCATAATCGAATATTTTGAAGGAGTTCGGAGGGGCAATGACCGTATTTTGAAGAACGTTCACACTCTAAGCTCAGTCTCAACCGGTAAAAAAAAACCCTAATTATCCTACGTTTGATAATTTTTTGACATTGATTGTCGCCGAGATGAGATTGCGAATTGAATTTAAACATTTTTAAGTAAGAGAATTGCGCTTCTGTATCTGCTTCTGTACTTTTCTCACCTGAGTTCTTTAATGAATATTTATTAATTTTTAGATTTCACTTAACTCTAGTGAATTAACGAGTCAGAATTACCGAAATAGAGAGACAAAGGGAGTTCTCTAACTCTCTATATTGGCGAGCAATTGGCCTCTGTACATTTATGTGCTTGAAGTATTAAATAAATAAATAAACCTTGCAAAACCGCGTGTAGGATTAATACAATTATTGTCATGACGATGACATTCGTTTGTTATCGTGTAAGCTTGGCTTTAAAGGTTTACAAGCAGTGCGCGGCCAGAATTGGACAAAAATATATGAATGACATATAAATTCCATACGCCCGCCGCGTCATATACAAATATGTGTGAGTAATCAATGCGAAAGCAAGAGATACTCCGCATGCTGATGTGATATCTACTTTATGAAATAAGCAGCAAGAAGTGAAATATTTACACCAATAAACACTTGAAGGAGGTTGCGAGTCTTTTAGGGAGGAAGTTGTCAAGAGGCTCTGGCTCAAAACTGCCTAAGTATTACATAAAGTTATGAAATAAGATATTTTTCCCAGTTATTAACCATGTCTTTTATAGAATGAACACCAGTTTCGGTATCTAAATTTTCCCACATGCTGAGATTATTTAAATTCTGAATGCTCTGAATTAATCAGGTGGTGCCCGCGTAGATATGTATATTTTAAAACGGGTATATCAGGTTTCCGTGTTTGTGGGTTAGTGTCGAGCTCGCTTCCTAAATGCCGGTCGGAGGGCGCAAGTCCACCGCAACAAGTGTCATGGCGGCGGCCGCTAATTGCCGGATACGGGCTGTTTAGTGTGGCTCCCGGCTATCCGGCCGACGGCTCCCGTTCCCGGCGCAAGCCACGACGACGCTTGCAACATTTGCATGTTGAATTGCCTCAATATTTGACATTGGATTACCTGCTGAATATAGATTCTTCGAGCACATCAAAAAGCTAAACTTCAATCACCAAGTGGACTCGATCCAATGCACAAGCAGCTTAAATCATGACATCAGTCATCTGTTGTAGTGTCTCAAACAACAGGAAAAGAAGAAAAGTCGACAAACGCTCCCGTGCCGAGTGCCACGAGAGGCTCTTTGTACGTGCGACAGTGGGGCCGCGCCCCGGGGGTGCGACTGCGCCGTGAGCGCTCACACTCAGCCGCACTGACCGACTGAGCAACGCTATTGTACAGCTCTTAATACGACTGTTTAGCGAGTGCATTGTTTTATTAACAAAAAAAAAAAAACGAACCAGAGCGGTATACAACAGCCTATCAACATTTGGATTGCGAAAGTCACGAGCATTTCGCAAAAGAAATCCCAAGCGTCTGAGAGATTCTTTCGATTCTTTTGACAGCGGTCAAAAGTCACTCCTAAATCCTTTATGTTGGTGACACGAGTAATTACTTCACCACCCAAACTATAGTCATAATGAATAAAGCCGGAACCCTCTACCGTATGTCATGACGAAGCACTTGCTTGTATTAAAAAATAGTATGTTCGCAATGCTCCACTCATAGATGGCATCAAAATCCCTTTGTAGGAGTTTGCAATCCTCGTCCGTTCGGATTTGTGCGACTAGCTTAAAGTCGTCGGCATATAGCAGGCATTTAGTAAACTTAACATTATTTATGAGGTCATTGATCATGATCTGGACCAGAGGCGGCCATAACATGGATCCCTGGCTTACACCCGAGCGTGTATTATAAGGCTTGGACTCGAAGCAGTAATGTCTTACAAAGTGCTTGCGATCGCGCAGACAGTCCGAAAAGAAGTTATGAAGACCGGACGAGAAACCCTAAAGCATCAACAGCAAATGATTCTGGGTCACATTTCCAGGAAACAATTTTTTAACATTTTTTATTTATACTAGAGGCAAATAAATCTATTTCCGGAATACCAAACCTCTAAGTTATTTGAATGTAGGCTTCATACGAGAGCTGCCATTCAAAATAAATTTTCCTTGATTCTCTATCAGCTTCGAAATGATCTCTGGTATTTATATAGGAAGCAATGATCCACATATTTCTATTCTCTGAACGTGACCATGACCCAGAAGCTCTCAACAACATAATCAATGGAGGTTAAACTTAAAGAACATTAAGCAAATAAGGAGAAACTAACTGTCACGTAGGGCAGACTGCAAAGGAACGGTTACTATTAACTGTGTGCTAATTAGAAGTGAACCGGCGTCGCGTATAGGGCTTCACAAATGTCCGCTAACAACTACGTAATATACACTAGGCTGCTAAACGTTGTAATCAGTCAGAAACTTGACAAATCCGCATTCAGATTTTCATCATTGGGCTGAATATAAACGCTCAGCGTAGTTTCTATTTGAAGGTTTCTGTATATCGTACCGTAATGGTTTGTTATTATTTCAATTTCGGCTAAAGGTCACCTCACTGTTGCTTCCAAGAACTCGTACAAAGTGAACAGTTGCCATGATAACTTGAGACTCAAATATTTAGTAAATACCGCTCTTCCGAGAGCTGTTATCTGTCTGACTTGAAGTAATCTCCGGATTCCATGCAGGTGACGTCATCCTTATCGTGTCACTACCACAGAGCACTCACTGACATTCTGCCGCTTTGAGATTAAACCAACGGACCAAAGCATTTGAGTAGACAGATACCAGCCAATATCCTCAACGTGGACCGGATGCTAAGAAATAAGGATATTGATAATATGCGAATGCTAGTTTTAATTAATACATGACGTTTGTTGTTTTATCTCGTCGCATAATAGGTACCTACCTATCTATACATATTTATGTATGTGGTATAGTAATTAACTACATAACAAACTTGAACGTTTATTGAAGCGGATCTGACAAGGATTGTTATTTGACTTAGACATTGTGTTATCTTAGAATATAATAATATTCTGAGGAATTATCGTCTGTGTCTTACGATCTTATCTTGACTTTTCACATGATGTTCGTCTTGTTTTGGTCCTTTTTGCACCAAAACAGTTCGTTCCAAAATAAAGATAAGATGAAGAAGACCGGTTCATTGATAGAGCGATGAGTCGATATAACTATGAGAGCGAAGCAACGTGGTGACTCGATACCTTTGTACTCTGTGAAAAAGGGTTAAATAAGTCAATGTGCCTCATCAAAGATGCGTTGGGGGTTCTTTTTTTATTAGGAGCAGAAACAAGTTTTCCCATAATAAGCCACATCTTTTTTAATTTAGTATATTTAGGAACATAATCTTATGAGTAAATAAACAGTTCATCTTTGTGTTTATCTTGTTATGTACAGACTATGGTCGTTATCGTTATATTTACAAAGCAATTAGGATTTTTGCGAGAATTATCAGTGTGAGGTCGTGGATCTTTCCTCAAGGAAACCTTACAAGTTGTTGCGGTCGGTAGTAGGTACCTACTGCCTACTGCCGGCGACCTTGGCCTTGGAATGGGTCCTTTAGATAGGTCAAAACACACACACCCGCACTTTTGCGTAATGGAAAATTAATGTTCTTACCAACGGTTTTGTGTTATTCAAATACAATTTGCGCGACATTTAGATCGTATCGCTGAAAAAATAATTTATCGGAATTGCCACAGAATCTAATTATGTAAACAAAGAAACTCAATTACCTACTAGCCGTAGTCCTTCATTAGAAAGCCATAAAACATCATACACCAAACATTCGCACACCAGTACTAAATTATAGATTCCATTGCACCATACTACAAATACAATCCAGAAACTATATTAGAGAATCTCTCAACAAAACTATATTTTGACCGCGCCATTCTCACGATCGAACAATTCATTTCAATAGACCAGATATTACACTTATAAACAAGATAAACAAAACTGGATATTTAATAGATATTGCTATACCAAATACACGTAACTGACAGACAACAGTAGCAGAAAAAACTGAGCAAATACACTGAATTAAAAGATGAAGTAGCCCGACTTTGGCGTCTGCAAAACGTTATAATAGTACCAATAGTATTGTCTACAACAGGTACTCCTGTTGTAGACAATACTATTGGTACTATTATAACGTTTTTATAGGGAATTAAGAGACTGGTGAAGTTGTTTTGGTATTACTATACCAAAACAACTTCACCAGTCTCTTAATTCCCTTAACTTACCTCCAAATACCTCCCATCTGCTGCAGAAGGCAGCGATACTAAACACATGCAGAAAGTTTCTGCAATGTGAATTAGAAAACCTACATCAAAACACAAATATGCTACCATCTTCTGTGCAATCTTCTGCACGTGACCGCACTTAATCCTACTGATAATTAATCACTTGGCTTAGGCCCGTGTTATCAGCTCTCTCCGGCTAGCCGAGACTATAAAATAAATATCAATAATAATAAATAATAATTAAATTTATTAAAAAATATAAGAACTAACGTTACGAAAAAGAAAAAAAAAATCTGCTGTTCCCTACGTTTATAAAATAAATAAAATAAAATAACTTTTATTTCGGAGAAGCAACATCCATAGAAGGTTAGTAAAAATAAACTTACAAAACTATGTTAGTTACAAATGTTAGTAGGTAGTAGTAAAAGTTGTTCATAATGATGAGTACAATGACGCCTAATAAAGTTGTGCATCATTTAAGTTACAGCTTGTATATAGTATTTAGTATATTGCGTATTATTGTGTATTTAAAGCGTTTCCTTGCGAAAATTTTCTCCTAATGTATATGTTTGTATTAATGTACCTGCCTATAAATTATTAGCATCGTTAAAAAAAAAATTGTATGAAAGACTCGCCAACATGCAGACAAACCCTGAGAGGTTTTCGTTGTGTGGCTAAAAGTAAATGTGAATTGTTTTAGAAAATACAATAAAAATAAAATAATAATAATAATAGTTTATGTTTGAACTGATTATTATCTGTGATTTTTATATAGAGTAGTGTACTTTTAATAAGTAAAGCCAAATAACCAATGTGAATGTTATCAAAATATGTTTATGTGATTATGTTGTTGATTAATATAAAGAAATATTTATAAGATGTCAATTTTTATACTATAAGTTCTGAATGAGTTTTGCTTTTATTTTTGAACATATGTGTTATATAGTCTAATGAGTCAAGTCCACAAAGCAACTAACTTTAAGCACAAAGATGTAGATGTAACATCGACTCATCAGAATTTCAGTATTCAATAATAATCATCTAAAATTCTTCACACTTACGTACGACTCACACTGACGTAAGTGCTTGTAATTCTTCCTTTAAGTACATATTTTTCAAGCTGTTTATAATGGATATTTCGAATGGTGTGATTTAAAACTTTTCGCGTTTCTCTTTCAGACTTTTGAACATAGATTATGTTGTTGAAAATAGTCCAAATACTTAATTACTTCCGGCGTATGCTATCTAGTAGATATGTATGTTATTTAATAGTAGTTAGCTACCAGATAATGCTTACGAACCTATATTTGGCAATAATGAATTTGGAAGCACTAAAGATAAAGGTATTATTTGCTTATCTATTTTACTTTCTGTAATCCAGTGCCATTCTGATTGTATTTTGAATTGGTCATAAATACACATTTTTAGATTTCTTAATTAATCGTTTTTGATAGTTGTATTGATTAGATTGCAACAGCTGCTACTACTAAACTAGCGATCAATAAGTAAGTTGTCATAAATTCACAATTACCGCACACTTAGCAGACGAATTACTGATTAGGAAACAGCAATTAACTTAACACTTCAGTATAAAAGCTCTTGAAAACGATGTTGAACAGTTTTACTTTCAGTTATGAATTCGAAAAGCATTCATAAAGATCCTGACTGCAATATTTTCACCGTATCTCAGTAAAATCCGTGTCGGATCGGATTCCTGCGTGCTGAAGGCTCGGTTTACGAGGTGGGTTTATGGGGCATCGCCGCCGCCGGCGCGCCGCCGCGACGTCACTGGGCGCCGGCCTTGGGCCCGCAGCCCACAGCCGAGGCATACATCTCGCATAACACCCTCCATTATCACTGCACGCTCTCCGGAACAGGCATGATGTGAATGGGCAAATAGAAGCCAGTTTTGGCTGAGACTACCCTAACAGTGACGTTATCTTGTAGTCCTAAATATGATTACATTATTTCTGCCAGCTATTTGCCATGGCTCAGAAATGATGGCAATGTGCGTGCAATGTAGACCGTTACGGTCATTAAGGAGCGGATGGGTCTCCTTTCGCGTCGGTGTCGGTGGCCGTGTGACGCGGCACCCACCGTCAGTTACCGTGTCACCGGGGCTACCTGTTCATTGACGAACACGGCGCGTCACGGCGGCGTGACATCAGGTACTTCACTATACGTTACGTTAGCCGTCAGCATTCATTATAATCCGGTGACGTACAATGTTTTGTATTAACATTCCTCTCAATCTTTTTTTTTATTAAAATCATCAAAGTATTGGTCGGTAGTTCGAAAGAATTTTTAGTCCTTATAAAAATTCCAGGAACTAAATTACAAAAACTTTAAGAGCTGTCTCTCAGTGTGCCGGGGTGTGTCGGTATATTAACAAGGCCTGATTAATGGCAGACTAATTGATCGGTGTCTGTTGCGAGCAAACAAGCTGGCAGGCAGTGCCGTGACGTCAGAGCAGCGCCGCCCACGCTTTCGCGGTCCCGTTCAACTGGGAGTTATTGCTGACTACGACACCCTCGAGCTAGGGCTGCCCTATATCTACCGTACCGTATACTAAGTTAGTTACATTCATACTGGTGACTCTCAGCAGGATCACATGAGGGAGTAGAGCCGTTTGACGTTCGGTCAGTCAGTTAAAAAAGGTATACCTCCCATGATTAAAGTTATTGAAATCAGAAATGAAACGTATAAAATTATAACTGTACCTAATCGGCTGCGATTCTTATCGTCAGTGTAGCTATTGCATTTAATAACTCAATTTCCGAGTAGTATTGCGATTAAAACGTTACATCACACAATAAACCGCGTTTCACGACAAATAATTGTTTGAATTCCTAGTTCAATTTTACATGGTTTTTTTGGCCATTGATTTGTAATCCCAGCCCTGATCCGCAAGGGTGTCACGTGCCACTCAGGGCGCCTGCGAGGATTGACTCTTGGCGCTGACATTATGACATCAGTGCACACGTCGCGCCGACACGCGTGATTTCATCACCCAGCCTCCCCCACCGACTGTAACGCGTAGCTACACAACGAAAGTGTTTCACGCCCCCATTGCCAAAACTTGCGCGATGACATCACGCCTATCTTCGCAGATAAGCAGGGGCGTACGGTTAGGCAGAGCTGTTTGAGTGCACCCACAGTTCCATAACTGACATATAACTTGTGCGATATAGGTGTAAAAGGACTTGCGAATTGTAATGCATGTCTAGAACTAACGCAACAGCATGTCGATTCTGTAAAAATCTCACCGTGAAAACTTGCGTATTTTGAGCTGTCAGTGTCATCCCACTGATGCTAGAGATTGACTAAGCAAACATTTACAATCATAATCGAGATTTTAATAATATTTTGTATGCTAAATAAAAAAAAAATATTAAAATCTCGATTATGGTTGTATATGTGTGCTAGGTCAATCCCTAGTATCAGGTGGGATGACACTGACAGCTCACTTCACCTAAGTTTTCACGGTGAGATGGTTACAGAATCGTACTGCAGGTACAGATCGGTGGCCCCAACGCATTGTACAAATGTTTCTACCGCGATAACTTGTTAATTAGTACAATATTGGCTGGCGACGCGATGGCGCGGGCTTGCGAAGCCTCTCGTCTGCCCCACTTCAATCTGCGGTCGGTCGCTCCCTCGCTGTGATATTGTTCACAATAGCTAAGATTACGTGCCGCCAATCAATCGATAAACAGTCGACCGGAGAAAAATACTACAATAACGAGGCCATCTGTTTCGTCGCATCGCTAGCTGACACTTTGCTTCCGGTCTTCACAATCTCCACCTTGTATATTCTGCTCGATATACTAATTGACACTTGAGTAGTTAATACTTATGTCTAAGTAGTCCCAATGTCCCAATAAGTGGGTTCAAGTTCAAGTGCCTCCTTGACTACTGTCTAGTGACTGTTGCTAAACTTGCCGACGTTATAAGTAGATAGAGGTTGTGTGTATAAAAAATAGAACAATACTTATCAATGGGACCCTGAAGTTTATTGTTGTCGGACGGAAACTGGTTTCTAACTTCAATTCATTGCGCCTCATTTCTGCACTGTCACGTAAACGATGTCAAAGGGCTTAGTTCGGTGAAGCAGTTATACTTATGTATCCATTAAGTTATGTTATCCATAAATGGCGGTAGTTACTTTCTCTGATACGGTTTCCTATGTATGTATCTGATACATGATGAATCACCTTGTATATTCTGCTCGATATACTAATTGACACTTGAGTAGTTAATACTTATGTCTAAGTAGTCCCAATGTCCCAATAAGTGGGTTCAAGTTCAAGTGCCTCCTTGACTACTGTCTAGTGACTGTTGCTAAACTTGCCGACGTTATAAGTAGATAGAGGTTGTGTGTATAAAAAATAGAACAATACTTATCAATGGGACCCTGAAGTTTATTGTTGTCGGACGGAAACTGGTTTCTAACTTCAATTCATTGCGCCTCATTTCTGCACTGTCACGTAAACGATGTCAAAGGGCTTAGTTCGGTGAAGCAGTTATACTTATGTATCCATTAAGTTATGTTATCCATAAATGGCGGTAGTTACTTTCTCTGATACGGTTTCCTATGTATGTATCTGATACATGATGAATCATGAGTTGCAAGTCGGGCTCGGAACAATAGTATTGGCAGCTCGGTGCGGGGTCGACACCCGCCGTCTTTGACTAAGGGCGTGCTTGTCACCGTCTGTAGGCACTATGATTCATGTCTACGTTGTTTCTTCAGTGACGGATCACTAAGGGGCAAAGTCCTTGGTTCATGTGTGTGACCCAGTTATTTTTTTTATTCATCGCAAATGAGCCTTTGATTCTATAGCTCAACTTATGAATCGCTCGAAAGACTCCCGAATCTGCAAGGACTGCGTAGCGCGTTTTCCCAAACTTCTCGAAGTGACGCATGCTTTTTTTGTTCTGAGTCATCATGTTATTGTTTGGTTCACTCTTCGATAAAGTGCCAAAATTAACAATTAGGTATTCAGCTGTTTCTGGAAGCTTTATTTTCGGTTAAACCCGTTGTTGTTCTAATCATATAAAAACTCCATAGTGATAATTTCGTGAGGTTTCGATTGATTACGTACAAATTGCCACGTAGGTACCTACGTATGCAATGCAAACTAACGACTGAATTATAACTATATTAAATTTATATATTATAACTTTGTATATTATATTATATTAAAGATAAACTCCTTGCTAATTTTGACACACAATAATTGTTCCAATTCAGTCCCATTCTCTTTTAATAATACATTTTAAATGGTCTAATTGAAATAAATGATTTGACTTTGTCGCGTTTCTTTTTATAGCGGAGTAGCAAATAGCCGTGGTGAGCGGTGACCGGTGGGTAGTAAGTAAGCCTCCCGCCTCCGCCCACCGATGTGTTCAGTGTCTATGGGACCGGTTTATCATACGACACTACCACTACGGCCAACAGTACATTGACAACTTGTTCCACTAGCTCAGGAATTTGTCTCTGCTGAATAAATATCCGCGTTTTGATTGCCTACTCTTATGTACCTACACAATTTTTGTATCTAAAGATGTATTCGTGAGAGAGGGACAAGATTTGTCTATTCAACAATTGGCAATCAATAGCTCATTGGTTTGAATTAGAAACAAAGCAGGGGTGTATGCCCGTACCTTGTTCAAAGTTATTTTTGTCAATAAATTAACTTTGCGGGCAGCCATCAGCCAAGTAAACGCCACACTACGACTAGGATTTTTCCGCTAGACTGAAGGTTCAGTAGGTTACTGTCAGAGTTACAGTAGAGCAGAAGGTCGTCAAATCGAACTATGTGACAGCAAAAATGTATGTATCTACGTATCACTACGCAATTCATGGACCGTTAACTCTGCTTTACTACTTTATAAGAACTTGTGACTCATTCAATGTGTGTCCCGACTTTCATATGAACGAATTAGCGTTAAATTAATACCGTGTTGTCCAAAGTTATCAAACATTTGTTGTTAAAGTGCCCATCAGCTGAGTTGCGATGAGCAGTCGCGCTGCCGGCGCGTGCTTCTGTTTATAAAACACT
>OX451392.1:881954-1004891 GCA_949629135.1 Eremobia ochroleuca
GTGCGCCCTTCACCTGTGATCATCTCATACCAACGTAGGCGTGCGCCCTTCACCTGTGATCATCTCATACCAACGTAGGCGTGCGCCCTTCACCTGTGATCATCTCATACCAACGTAGGCGTGCGCCCTTCACCTGTGATCATCTCATACCAACGTAGGCGTGCGCCCTTCACCTGTGATCATCTCATACCAACGTAGGCGTGCGCCCTTCACCTGTGATCATCTCATACCAACGTAGGCGTGCGCCCTTCACCTGTGATCATCTCATACCAACGTAGGCGTGCGCCCTTCACCTGTGATCATCTCATACCAACGTAGGCGTGCGCCCTTCACCTGTGATCATCTCATACCAACGTAGGCGTGCGCCCTTCACCTGTGATCATCTCATACCAACGTAGGCGTGCGCCCTTCACCTGTGATCATCTCATACCAATGTAGGCGCGCGCCCTTCACCTGTGATCATTTAACTTACAACGATTTATAATTTTATCTACCAATTATTATATCAACTAAATTAAGATGATCGATTTCTAAATAAACCGCAAAATGTATAATATACCTATATTTTGCATTTATTTTAAAATGTCGAGTACAAGGTTCGTTAACATTTAATCAGTTAATAATGACATAGGTATAACGGTCTCGAGTAGTCTTATGTATGATTGATTTAATGACCACCAAAGTAACGCTTACGTTTTAAATATTTGCGTATAAAATTCTAATATAATTTGTATATTTATGTCTGTAATCTATATGGTGTACATAATACAGAGTATTCTATTCTATTCTATTAGTGATGGCACGCTGTACTCATGAAGGTACCTTGTGTATGTCACACTGAGCTGTTATTTGAGCAGGATATTGGTTTTAGCACCGTTTACATGCCGGCCATGGTACAAACGTATAAAATACATAAATGTAGCGTCATTGGTAGAGTTTGACACGTTTATCGTAAATCTATCGGTTTTATGTTCGTCGTTTCCTGAACAATGTGTACTCTATTTTATTTGCGAATATAGATATCAACCACATACTCAACAGCTAAATCAATCTGGAGAACCACAAACAATGATTGGCGTTTTTGTATTTTATTTATATGAACTTATCAGGAATTTCTCAGTAGGAACCCGGAGTCTGGATTTGTGATTGGAGGCAATAGTCTTACCCTCTATCACACGGGACTTAAACATACCTCGCGAAATCTAGGTTTACTGAAAGTACACCTCTGCGTAACCCTTCGGGGAATACAGATGAGATGTTTTTATTTTATGAACTTATCTGATCACAGGTACATCATCTCATTCACAAACATCAGTTTTCGTTGTCTATTGTTTTATATTGCATAAACAACGATACCATGAGAGACTGTCATGCTTACGTCAGTTCGCAATACATATCACACCGTTTGGCTTATGCTATGAACACTGTTCCTATTATTAAAATAGCATTTACAGGAATATTTTTTTTTATTTTTTATATTGTTTGTAGTAAAGACTTATGTCTTATACATTCATGATACTTTGATGAAATACGTACCTTATTGTGATTTATCAGTGTGCGTAGGCCTAATATGAGATGTTTTAGAAGGTGATTGATTCAATGTACCATTTAGTAAGTTTTGTGTTGTGTTTGCTCGAAATGAGTCTAAACGACAGTTGCGTTATGATTAACATTCCAGATAGGTCGGCCAACAAATTGTCTCATCATTCATTTTATTGTAATTTATATGATTGTACGGTCAGTAACGAACTCTTACAACTTTTACCTATCATCGAAATCGACAAGTTACAGCCTGGCTTTGACAGGATTTGTTTAAATATCAATCAAATCATGTGATGATTAAAAATCTAAGGTGTATACCGACTTTCGGTACATCTATTTTTTACTGAAATAACTATTATTATTAATATCTCTACTTCCTACTATACTATTAGGTTGTCTCATATGTTCTTGCCATATTTTATTTTACTCGAATTTAAACTAAAACGAATTCAAGAAAGTTCTAGATCTTTCTAGTAAGGATGAGTATCTTTTATGGTGAGGGTATAAATAGGCGCGGACGCAACGCAATAATTAGTCTTTAGTGAAAATGGATCAGCGTCAACTGCGAGCTATTATGCTATATGAGCATCGACTTAAAGTCTCTTCAACAGAAACGGCTAAAAAGATTAACACTGCATTTGGACCGGGTACTACTAGCGATCGGACTATTCGTTTCTGGTACAAGCGTTTTGACACCAGTGATATAAGCTGCGAAGATCAACCTCGCCCAGGCCGATCCACCAGCTTCGATGAAGATGCTTTGCGTCACGAACTTGAGCTACATCCAGACTATAGTACGCGCGATTTAGAGAAGGCGCTTGGACAATCCCACGTGACTATAGATCGTTATCTCAAATCGATGCGATATCGCACAGTGATGTCACGTTGGACACCTCATGCGTTAACGGACCATGACCGGGCCGTTCGTGTGGCCATTTGTCAAGGACATTATTACATGTGACGAGAGCTGGATACATTATGAAACTAACACGCGTCATGCCTATTGGATTCCTCGTGGGCAAAACCCACCAGCCCAGCCTAAACTTAATGAACACGGTCGTAAGATTATGTTGTCTGTTTTCTGGGATTGGCAAGGAATGATTTTCTGGGAACTCCTCGAATCTCATCAGACTATTAACGCCAATCTGTATACGCAGCAGCTTCGCAAACTAGCAGACATGTTAAAAATTAAGCGGCCAAAAGGACTTGGAGTCCAACTTTTGCATGACAACGCACGACCTCTTTGCGTCAAGTTAACACATAAACAGCTGAAGGAGCTAGGATGGCTGTCTGTTCCACATCCACCGTATAGCCCGGATCTTGCGCCTTCAGACTTTCATTTATTTCGAGCTCTTAAATTTCATTTACTAGGAAAAAAATTCGAAAAATCTGGAAGTATTAAAATTGAACTTGAAAATTGTTTAGAGCCTGCATGATTTTGGGAGAAGGGTATTCAAATTTTTCCCAGTAGATGGCTGACTGTTGTTGATAACGGTAAAAAAAAATACATTTAATCAATTATATAGTCTCCCTGACTATATAATTGATTAAATGTATTTTTATTAATAAAAAATATTAATAATAATTTGTTTGTTAACTGGCAATAATTTATGAGACAACCTAATAATAGGGCACATTCGACGAGACAGGAATATACTGTCTCTACAGATAGATAGACCAGAAAGATAAAAGAATGATCACTGACTTACAATCATACCCTTGTATTTCCGTGGCCGTGTTTTGTTATGAATTTCGGTCAAAATGCTTTAGATTTTAATTTAAAAGTATGTGTGATTATTATTTGTTAATGATCAAGTAATTTATTTGATTACTTTATGGACATGTTTTGTCAACTGCAACAATAAGGGCTGCATGGAAGCCGATGAAAATACTCTAGTCATCATTTTGTTTGCTAGTCACCACTTATGATTATAATTTATTTATGAATAGGCTTCAGCCATATCGCTAAATAATTTTAATCATTTTGAAGCATATTTAACAAGTCTGTATTTATTTAAAAAGTTTGAATAAATCACTATTTTATCATTATATAATGCACATCTACAGACTTCTGAGCACCGTTTGTAATATATGAAATAACAACAACAGTGCTTCGGTAGACGACGTCAGTTTGTTTTAACTAAACAATATAAATGAAAGAAAAATGACATTATTTTTATAGTAGCTAAGATATACTACCATGTTTATCGTGTGCGTTCGCGCAGCGGAATGTTGTTGAATTTAAAGATTTTAATTATGCAGATATTTAGTGTATGACGTCGTATAATTGTGTATGGTAAAAAAAAATTTGTGCACGCAGCCATTGTGGAGAAATTCACCAAAAACTGATTCCGCTGGGCGAACGTTGTCCTGGCGGAACTTTTTTTAATCCATAGACTTTAGAAGAAAAGAGATGTGTCCAAAAATTAGTGTGTATTTGTGTGTAATTGTGTATGTATGAATAAAATTAGTGCATGCATAAACTTCGGAGAAATTCAAGTTTCCGCTGCGCGAACGCACACATGTTTATCGAATTAGTTGAATATATTTTTATATCAAGCATCACATACCGACGAGTGAATAGTTTCCTTCAATTGATGATTAATCTACTTTTGTAAGTAATAATACTGGATTTGAAACAAATGTCGGATGATAAACTTTTAACCTCTGAGCATGTAATATACAAAGTTGTGTTAGTGTGAAATATCATATTTTTGTATCCAAAGTTATAACTCATTATAACATTATGTCTTAAGCCTTAATTAGTGAGAAGTATCATCATCCCAACTACAATGGAGGGTCGTGTACGGGGCTGGCTGCAATAATAACATCGTTCTGTTTTACTAGACTTAGACGATGCAACATTAATAGTTTAGAACTTTAGATCTTACAGCATTCTCTTGTTGCTAGTCCCGTGCACGAACATTATTGTGGAGCCATAATATTATATTTATCAGATATGTTTTGAACTAACGAGTCTAGTCGAGATGTACTTAAAACGTGCATAGTTTAATATGATATGACTGAATTAAATTATTACAACAGCAGTGTTTTGTTTCACTCTCTCCCTACAGTCCCGCGGCACGTGTGATCGAGTGCGTTTGCGCAGTTTGGGGATCTGGGTTAATGGCGGCGAAGCTGTCATCTTAATGTTGTCACGAGTTTTAAAATGTTTGAAGTCATTTTGCAAGCGAAATATTGGCAGATGAAATAGTGTTCCAAATATTATTGGAAGTGGAGTAGATTGACAGATAGCTATGCCAATGGCTACATTGCACGATTAGTTCCTTTACCGCGCTGTTTATTATTTAGTTACAGTTTCCTAACTACGACACTGCTTACGCAGACAACGGTCTCTTCATTATAATCACAGGGTTAAAAAAGATAGACGTCACAAAAGAGTCTACATTGTGACTGATGTCTAATCTTTCCAGTCAAAATAACGGGAGACCTATGACCGTTATGACTATTAGGTATGCCGAAATGTACTGATACATCTATTGTTATAGAGTCACACTGCAAGCTGTCTAAACAACGAGGATTGAATGACCTGCGCAAGGTCAGATCGAATACTCCAAAGATGAAGATGATCAGATCGAACTCGCTCGCCAGTGACGAGGTGCAAGCAACACCAACCTAATTCTCGAGAGGGTGTCCACTTCCTGCTCTGTGGATGAAAATATGCTCAATACATCAAGCAATTTTACCTGCAACAAGAGAAATAAATATTTATATTGTAAATATGAAAATCGAAAACAACGTTCGGAAGACTGCTGGGGTGAAAAGCGAAATGCTTGAATCCTTGTTCACGGATAATAGCGTGTTATCGTCTAGCAGGTGTGCAAATGGCGCCGATCGCTTATTCACAAACGTAAACTAAATTTAATTTCAGTGCGTCTTTTTCTTTCTATTTCATTAAGAAAAGTACAGAAGATAAAATATTAGTTTACAACATCCGCAGCCTTGGTTCGCCGACCCTCCGAAGAGTACCATCCTAATTTAAGGACCTCGTCTCGACCTCGTAGGAAGCGTTCAATTAATTATGTAAGACAATAATAGGGTGTGCGTAATCTGAGTGTTCCAAGCGCGGAGTGGGCGCGAAGGTATGCGCACGCGCGGGTAATGAGCGGCGGCCGGAAGACGTCACTTGTCGCGCGGAGATGCCGCCGCTGTCCGCGCCTCACCGCACAGAGGTAACTGCACCGCAGTACTGAGACACCACACTTCCTACATCATTCGCCCACTGCACACATACATACCGCATTTCGTCTCAACAGGGTCCAGCGGTTAGTAGACCCAGGACTCTCGACCACCACAGTAATTCCGTGCAAATGAGGGTGGCGTATGAGCGTGCACCAGGCGAAGAATGTGGGTAGTTTAGCGTCGGTGTAATACGTAATCAGCGATAGCAGGCACTCCCACTGCCACCCGCAGGCACTTCGCTAGTGAGCAGGTGCCACCTACCACCTACGGTCAGGCGCCTGTACGAACGGCGCAGAGATTGTGACTGGAGCCCTTCTTACAAGAACAGTGCTAAGTGTGGTGTAAGGAGCGTTGGAGCACCGCACAGGAACACGCAGCTCATTTGGAAGGCGGATAGTGAGACGAGACGCGATATCCGGTTCAACATCTTGTTGGGCCGAAAGGTAAGTAAAATTCAGTTCTTCCTTCTTCCTGTCTTCTACTCAATTTAACATTAGATAGGTATTCTAAAACGCGAATGACATGTTAAGTTATTCTGAAATGGGACATGCATGTCATCATTATGATAATAATGGGTGTAGTAACTTGTAGGTGTCTTGTAAAAACAGAAGCTGTCAGCTACGGTTAACGGTTAAACTACCAGGCGACCATGACCGATGTTGAGACAGGGCGGATCGACGAGGCGTGCCCGCAGGACTACCTACTAAGAATAACCTTTTTTTTTTTTTTTTTTTGTTTCGGGGTGGAAAATCCTCATGGATGTCCGCCGCCCTGGGGCGGGCGGCGGGGTCTGTCAGACTCTTACTGACTAAAAACCACCCCGGTGTTCCCTCTCTCACCTACGCCGGGGGTCGCGGGAACGAACGATACTTCCGCAACCCCCGGCTGGTGCTGGCCCGCTCCTGCGGGCCTCTCCTCGTGTCAGGGGGGGGAGTGAGGTGTTAAACTCCCCCCGCGACGTCTAAGAGGGGCGCGCGTGGAACACTACGCGCCGCCGCCTCGGGTCCTGATGTGTGGGGGGCGACGGACGTCCCCAAGTCCGCTGCCCCTGGACCCATTTAGGGGGGCTGGAAGAGGGCGTTATCCGCCCTCCGCCGACGTCCGGTGCGCCTGCTGCGGGCGGTACTAAGAATAACCTAACCTAACAGTCGGCTATATGGGCATTTGTAGTTGAAAACTTAAAGCTTATTTTCTCGATTGGCGACGTCGATGATGCAAAGTTGAGCAGCTCGTAAACTGATAGCGGAACTAGAGCGCGCTGATATTAATAACTGACCGATTTGCCTGTAGTGTGTGTCTGCAGGAATATCGGTCGGCTATTATCGCGCATTTAACATATTCAGGGCTTTTCCATGTATTTGCAACTAACTTCTGGCCGCGACTTCGTTCGCGTGTTTCTTGTTCCCCGCCCCACCGCGTCGCATCGCGTCGCCTGCCCGTGGTATTGCTTCGTTTGCTCGGCTCCTACGGGCCCTGACGTGATGTTGAGTAGCTTTGCTCAACAAATGGGCCACCTATATCAAATGAAAAAGATTTTTTCATATTCGTCGTACCTAAAGGTGCTTCAAATGATCATCTATGTCAAGTTAAACTACGACCTATGCTGGCCAATAATCCAACATTATATGATGCGGCTTGGGGCTTCCTGTAAGAATGAAGACACAAAGCAATTTTATAATTATAATGAAAAATTAGTGTTTCTTAAACATATGTATCGCGTCACATATTGCACGATTTGAGGCGAGGGGTCGGAGATGTGACCCTTTATCTGCGGCGCAGGCGGCGCGCGATACCGCCGCACTCTGCTGCCGACGCACGCGCTCGCTGGTGAGCTCACCGTTCCTTAGCTAACGGAATATTCTAGTAACAAATATTTGAGTTCCAATAGTAATATAATACTAAAAATTGCTACGTCAACGTGTCTCTACTTCAATAACCTGCGTTAATGGAAAAGTATTTCACTTCAACAGCGAAAAGCTTCTGTTCATAGGTTCACTTTGCTTGAAACCAAACTTTCTTAAGTAAAATTTGTGTTTTCTTCAGTAGGGTATGATGTGGCAGTTGTGTGTGCTGTTACTGGTGGCTGCGCAGGCGCAGGCCTGCGAGCTGGCCCCAGGTGGGGGCGCGGGGCCCAAGGCGCCCGGGGACAACTTCTACCGGCTCATTGTCAACGGGGAAATAGAGCGGTATGCGCCCGGGGAGAGATATGTCGGTCAGTATGCCTTTAAAGCTTCATGCGTGTTTACTAATGAATAATCTTTGAGAACAAACGTAAATTAGGTAATCACGCCTAAATACTAAAAAATATTCCGCAAGAGTTTATCTCTTAACTCACAACAGTCATTTCCGCGAATTTTTAAAACAGCGAGGTCAAAATGAGCAATCAATATTATCATAGAGTTGTAGAACACAGCACAGAGTAACACTAACATGCACGACTGATAGTTGACTTGACTACATTTCCAGATGTCTTTGTAAACAATTCTCGCATGTTCAGTTAATCTGCAGATCACAGCAGAACATGATATTTTGTTTGTACAAAAACCTTCATGTGGCGACAGTGGCGATCCACTTAACTACTCACTGTTGGATCTTGCAAAGCGCATACAATGCTTAGATATCACGTGACACTATGGACTCGTACGCGTAGTTATACATATATATATAGTAATACATATACCTACATAATTTTATGAGAAGTGATAATTGATCCCGGACGACTGATTTTTATATTGAAATACTGGGAAAATCTTATCACTTATGTGCCTACTGTACTGTACAGTGTACACATAGGTCAGTAAACTGTACATTATGGATGATGTTTGCAGTATGCTGAAGCTTTTATTTCGAGCAGATTTCAAGTGCACCTCGAGCTCCACCTCGAGTAATAGAAACAGACCAACAGATTCGTTTGTCATTGAAAAACGTTGATAGGTACTGTAAATGTAATCAACTTTATTTTGCTGTAATTAAAAACAACTTGGTTTATACATTGTAAAGCCAATCTTCCCCCAGCTATCGGAAAGAGAAACAAAAGAACAGGTTCATTACAAAGACACGATATTTGCACAAAAATTCAAACAATCATCTTCTCGCAGTGACACTCGTCGGTTCGCGCACCCATGACGTGGTGCAGCAGTTCACCAGGTTCCAGATGAAGCTGGACCCGCTGGACCCGGCCGCCCCGCGCGTGCCCAGCAAGCAGGGCCAGTTCCAGCTGTTCGCCGACACGCTCACCAAGTTCGATGAGGAGTGCACCAACTCCGTCATCGAGTCCGATGACCTGCCCAAGACTGAGGTCCAGGTCATGTGGAAGGCTCCTCCGACTGGCTCTGGATGTGTGCTACTCAAGTAAGTAACACTTATAACGTAAGTCATAGCACGCTTTTATTAAAACCTCTGATTTCTACATTTTAGTTACTACATAAACATACATGATTGATGAGACTTATTTCTTTTGAGACCTAAACTTGTGGTTTGTAGGGCGATGGTGTACGAAAACGACAGCCGATGGTTTGCGGAAGACGGTCAGCTGACCAAGCGCGTGTGCGAGGACACCTCCCTGCAGACCAGCGATTGCTGCGCCTGCGACGATGCCAAATACAAGGTTACTCCACATTTTGATATGACCTGGCAGTGTAACAGTCTCCATTAATTTTCTGTTATTAAAATTCCTATCTCAGCTCATCAGGTGGGTGTTTGATTCTTAAAGCTGACCAAAAATATCTAGTATGTCTCTCTAACTTTGTTACCGACGTTACAACTTTGTATTTTATTATTAGATGGTGTTCGAAGGTCTATGGTCTCCACAAACGCATCCAAAAGACTTCCCCGTTCAAGCTATGTGGCTGACGCACTTCTCTGACGTCATCGGAGCAACGCATCCTAAGAACTTCAAGTTCTGGGGAGAAGGCGAGATCGCTACTGACGGATTCAGGTTACTGAAAATCTTAGAACGGTTAATTGTCTGCAGGTTTTGTATGGGTGTGTCACAAGCCTTTATTAGTAGGTACACCCAACATGCAACATAAACTTAAGTACGTCGTATTACCTAAACTGCGCTCACAATTTATCTTAATTATAGTTTATGATTTTGAAAAAAAAAAAAAAATGCAGTGTATATACATAAATGTTAAATATTGTTTTAATCTAATCTAGGAAATGGAATTCGAGATCAGAAATGTAAACAAAGAGACGTCATTGTCAAAGTTACGTTTCTGGCGTTGTCAACATTTCAATAGTCATTAAAATTATTTGATTTTATTAAATTTCCTGCTTTTGAAAGCACGCTGAAGCAGCGTGTCAAAATTAAACATATTATAGCCCACGGTCTCGTCATAAACTAATGAAATAGAAGATTTCTATTGTAATGAATAAGTTGCTCATGTTTATTAATTTGACACAATATACTGTCACTGCAAAAATGGCCAAAATCTCAGATTTGATGGCACCAACTGAATCAGACTGTTTGAAAAGTATCTAAGCATGTTTTGAATCTTAGTTGCAGCCGGGTTTTGATTTTGTCAATTCATTTTTATTTTAATCCTTCTAGCGTGTTATATTGTTGGAATCTTCTCCTCAAGCCCGTTATTTTGATACCCCACAATCCCACATAGTACTGGTACTATTTTTTTTACAAGACCTTCCTTGTTGTCGTCTAAGATCCGCCATTTTGATTTTATAAAAACAAAACTTAGCCAATAACCAGCACATAACTAGGTATTCCCCGGTTATTTATCAGTTTCATAAACTACTAATTCGGTTTTTATTACCTCGAAGTAGGTGCGAAAAGTAGAATATTCTCCGCGGGATAAAGGTGTCTTCATCTTGGGCGAGCTTGAATCTCTCACTGCACTCAGGATTCTAGTCTGAACTCCCTCGATTCGCTCAGGAGTTAACTCAGAGCTCCGTCGCTATGCTCGGGAGACCTAGATTCCTTCGTTGCGTTCAGGATTCAAAACAGCGCCCGCGACATTAAGACACTGCTTTATCCCCTTAGTGAATAATCTACTACGAGTATTATACCTACTGTCGGTGTACTCATTAAATAAAATGAATAAAGTTTAATTTCCGCTGCAACTTTAATTTTTAATATTTTATGGCATTTCCATATGCAGAGTACTACTAGTACTAGTCGATCTGAAATAAAATAAATATTGACATGTGTGCAACGCGAAATAATTTGAGTTGGATGGATGATGGATTATCATCGACTTAGTACTAATTTGTGTCGCTTTCTTCAGATCTCTGGCGGAATGGGGTTCCGTAGGGCTCCTGGAGCGAGAGCTCCGGCAGCAGGGCTCCAAGCTGCGCTCCATCGTGAAGGCGCAGGGGCTGTGGCACCCGCGCGTCAACGCCAACACCTCCGCCGCCTTCACCGCGGACAGGAAGAGGCACTTCCTCTCACTCGCGTCTATGTTTGGTAACATATTTGTTACATTCTCTAACTATTCTTATAAACCTAGCTGAGCTAATTTACTTTCTTAAAATAAATTACTTTTTTTTTTTTCCTATGTGGGTAGGCTTGACATATATACGTAATTTTGGCTTTCTTATTTAATATTTATTTAAAAATTGTTATTTGTTTCTTTTTCACAATATTTATGTGCTAATTAACCACTAAACCCACCTTCGCTTGGAATTTCCTTTCACTTTTACTCTTCTTCAATCACAACACTTGAATAATCCCAACATACCATGGAGAGCAAGCTCGTGCACAGTATGGAAGAACTTGAGAAGCTGTTTAGCTCCCGTATGCGCGAGTATGAAGATAAGCTGCTGAGAGCTACTGCTGGAACTGACCCTGCTCACTCGGACCTTGCTGCTCTCTCCCTTGACTTCTCTGAGTTTAAATCTTTTGTATGCAAAACGTTTGTTCACTTTAAAACTCAGATTGAACTCCTATCTTTGAGCCTGGACAAACATGAGACTGCAATGCGGAGAAAGATCCTGCTATTTCACGGTATTCCTGAGAAGCCTAATGAAAAGCTGTGTAACGCGATTCTCCCTATTATCTCGAAACATCTACTGATTGAGGACATTAAATTGGATCACTTAGAAGTATGCCACAGATTGGGAGCCCCTCAGGGCAAAACAAGACCTGTGTTGGTGCGATTCAGTGATATGGAGCATCGTCGGTTAGTCTGGGACAGTAAAACTTCACTCAAGGGCAGCGGCATCACCATTTCGGAGTTCCTGACCAAGACACGGCACCAGGTCTTTATTGCTGCCCGAAAGCATTTCAGCATTAATAGCTGCTGGTCTGCAGAGGGCAAGATTATTGTCTTAACGCCTGACAAGACACGCCGGAAGATAGCATCCATGGGTGAGCTTGAAACATTAATCGCGTTATTCCCCATTCCGGCCAGTGCTGCCACACCCAATGATTCTGTGCCAGCCGCTTCTACCTCGCCAGCAGCGGCATCTAAATCGACAGTAACCGCAACCACCAAAAGAAAGGTTGTGAAGAAGGCTCGTCACTGAGTTGGCCGATTTAGTCGTCCCCTTGCATGTCTTTCGTTCACCGTTACATAATGCCTTCGTGTAATGTCGGTACACTTTAAATTAATATTTTACTTTTACAAATCTACCCAAAGCATTTACTTTTAGTTAATTTGTTCTCACAATATTTAGCTCGCCGGTAGATGCTTTTATTTTTATGATGCAGTGTTGTGACGTCTGTCAGTGTCACTTTTTGCTTCACATTGACGTTACGTTTCGTTACAACCTGCGTTTGTAACAGTCTGTTTGTAAATGTTGTGGCCGACATTATCGTTACTTATTTTTTTTTTTTTAATATTTATTATACATGTTATTATTTTTATTGTCCTTTGTTAACATAATTCATGCCTCGAGTGTTATTATTAGTATTATTATTTTCTTTACTTTTGACGTAACTAGTATATAAATGTTGTGTTAAAATCTCTACCAGCACTAGCGAAAAGGTGTTTTATTGGTTGAGCGTTTTAAATTATTATTAGTATTTTTACATAAGCTATTTTACTATTGTGTTGTTATTATTATTATTTTTTTTTTTTTTATAAGTACATATTTATATTATTATTATTAATATTGCACATTATGATCGATGTCGACCTTAATGATAATTTTTTCTCATGTTCGTCCTCTTCTAGCAGTTTCCTTAGTGCGGCGAGTGGTTCTTCGTCTCCTCTTACTCTCAGTGATCAGATTTCCTCTTTGATGTCCCACCTCCCCAACAATCTCAACATAGCCCATATCAATGCCCAGAGTGTTCCTGCCCATTACTCAGATCTACTGGCTTCCTTTAACAGTGCACATATAGATGCTCTGCTCATCTCTGAGTCTTTCCTCAAACCCTCTCTCTTATCTGTTAATTATGCCCTTCCTGGCTATGTCCTTATCCGTAATGATAGAACTGGGAAGGGTGGTGGTGGTGTTGCCATTTACCTGCGAACTGATATCCCCTACAAGATCATCAGCACATCACCATCTTCCTACTCGGGGTCAGCGGAGCATCTATTTCTCGAAATTTCCCTGCACCATGCTAAAATGCTTCTCGGAGTCGTTTACAGTCCTAACCTCAGTATCGATTACTTTGACTCTTTTGATTCGCTTTTAGATGATTTCTGTCCCTCTTATGACCACATAGTCATGATGGGCGATTTTAATACTTGCCTTCTTAAAAACGACAGTCGTACTCACAAACTTCTATCTCTCTTATCTTCTTATAACCTTAGTATTCTGCCTCTCTCTGCTACTCATCATTTTCCTAATTGCACCCCTTCTCTGTTGGACCTGATGGTTGTCTCTAACTCTAGTAATGTATCTGTCCACGGACAGCTCACTGCTTGTTTCTCATACCACGACCTCATTTTTATGTCTTACAGGATTCGCCCTCCCAAGCGCAAGCCGCAATATATGTTCCTTCGGAACTACAAGGGCATAAGCCTGGACGCATTGCTGCGTGATGCTGGTAGCATCAACTGGACGGACGTCTTGGAGAGCACATGTATCAACGATATGGTTCACATTTTTAACAGCACTTTACTCTGCATGTTTGACCGGCATGCCCCTATCCGTCGAGTCAAAGTAAAACATGTTCCGGCTCCTTGGCTTACTCCTGTCATTAAGGATGCGATGGCAAGTCGGGACAGAGCCAAAAGAAGGTTGAAACGCTGTCCTTCTGAGCGCAACATGAATGTGTATAAGGTGCTGCGTAATCGCTGCAGGCGTATGTGTAGAGATGCAAAGAGACGCTACTTCCATAATTCACTTGACAATCGTAACTCGTCTGAAGTCTGGAAGTTTCTTAAAACTATCGGCATTGGCAAGTCTCCAGTTGCTTCCAGTACTGGTATTGACGTGTGTATTCTTAATAAACATTTCTCACACCCACCTGTCACTGTTGATCCGCACGTCAAATCAGCTACGTTAAATAAACTGTCTGGTTTGCCAATGCCACAGTGTTCTTCTTTTGAATTAAGACTAGTGAGTGAAAGTGAGGTCAAAAAATCTATTTGTGCTATCTCCTCTACTGCAGTTGGTATTGATAATATTTGTTCAAGAATGATTTCTCCTATCCTCTCGACACTACTTCCAGTCTTGACCCACATTTTTAATTTCTCCTTGCTTTCTTGTACTGTTCCTGAGGTCTGGAAACAAGCTCATATTATCCCTTTACCCAAAATTCCTAAGCCGGTCTTACCCACTGATTTCCGTCCCATTTCCATCCTCCCATTTCTCTCCAAAGTTCTTGAACATATTGTTCATCAACAACTTTCTGCCTTTCTATCTGTGAATGACCTTCTTAGTCCTCTTCAATCTGGTTTTCGACCTGGCCATAGCACGGTTACGGCTCTTTTGAAGGTTACCGATGACATCCGCTGGGCAATGGACCACAAATCTCTTACTTTACTTGTACTTCTAGACTTTAGCAGTGCCTTTAACTCTGTTGATTTCGACATCCTTCTAGGGATCCTCAAATCTATAAATTTCTCCTCTTCCACTATTGGTTGGTTTAACTCCTATATTAAAGGCCGCTCGCAGCGGGTCTGTCTCGATGAGTCGTTTTCTGATTGGAGCTCTCTTACCGCAGGTGTACCTCAGGGTGGCGTTCTCTCTCCTCTTCTCTTTTCTATTTTTATTAACTCTGTCACCAGAGTCATCTCTTCTTACTTCCATCTCTATGCCGACGACCTGCAGCTTTACAATCATTTCTTAAGGGAAGATGCGGAAGCCGCTGTTTCTGCCATGAACAGTGATCTGGATTTGATTAGTGAGTGGTCGCAGTCTTTTGGACTGCAAATCAACCCTAGGAAATCCCAGGCCATTATTATCGGCGGCAGGTATATGCGGAATAGGCTCGATGTTGCGTCGCTATCTCCACTCAGTCTGAATGGAGTTCAGATTGAATACGCACACATTGTTAAAAACCTGGGGGTGACCATGGACTCCTACTTGTCGTGGACTGCTCATGTTGCTCAGGTCAGTCGCAAAGTGCACTACACGTTCCATTCGTTAAAATGTCTCCAGGGCTTCTTGCCCTTGAAAACCAAAATCTCTCTTGCTCAAACCCTCATTCAGCCCATTATCGACTACGCCGATGCCTGTTATTTGGATGCCACCGAGGAGGTGCTAAATAAACTTGAGCGTTTGCAAAATATCTGTATCCGTTTTGTTTTTAACCTTAAAAAGTATGATCACGTTTCCAACTTTCGCAAGATACTCAAGTGGCTCCCCATTCGCCTTCGCAGGAACTCTCGGATATTGTGTCTGCTGTTCAATCTCCTTCACAATCCTAAAACACCACCTTACCTGCGGGAGCGTTTTTCCTACGCCCGTCCTTCAGATGCGCCTTGCAGGTCGCATCTTAAAAACCTCCTTAAGTCCCCTCCCCACTCCACCGACTTCTATTCCTACTCCTTCACAGTACACGCGGTGCGGCTGTGGAATTCACTACCGCCTGACATTAGGGACTGCCAAACAATTGCAGTTTTTAAAAGAAGAGTAAAAGAACACTATCTTTCCACTTCATCATAGTTGTGTATGTATTTATTATTTTGATTACGTGATATTTATTAACTTCATAGTGATATTTATTTTAGAAGTAAGTATGTATGTATGTTTGTATGTATGTATGTATGTTTGTATGTATGTATGTATGCTTATTTGTATGTATGTATGTAAGTATATTCTCATTGTATTTGTTTAGTTTTTTAAGTGAATAATTGATTACGATTTTATGTATTCTTTTTGTCTCCTTTACTCTTTCACACGCTGTCTACATCTCTCTATCTAATGTCCTATCGCAGGTATGCTGGAAGAGATTTCTTAAGAAATAAGCATCACCTTTGTACCTATTTTTCTGTTCTGTTTTTTCTTGTCTGTTTATATATGTGTGTACATAAATGGTAAAATAAATAAAAAAAAAATAAAAAAAAATACTTATTTATTTTAAGAAAGTTAAAATATGAAAACGAAAACCTGTGTTTACAGTGTATGCATAGGCAGATCTACCAGACAAATAAAACTATTGAACATCGTTGTCTGGACTTGGTTGCGATATAACTGATCGGCAAGGTTACCTCACTCCAAAGCGCCTGGAGCTCCCCTTTACATGTTACGATACTAGCTTTTATCTGCGGCTTCTCCCGCGCGGAGGTCAAAACATTCCCCCATGTCTTAAACCGTCACGATCTATCCGTATGCCATCTAAATCCATTGAGCCATTAAGGCGTGAAAAGGTGACAGACAGATTACTTTCGCTTTTATAAAATTATAATATGTATTAATAGTACACGTTGCACGCAGTACGTGTTGTAAGTTTCTCGTCTCGTTGTGGTTGCAGGTCCATCTCCGGACTGGGTGGTGGGCGTGGACAGCCTGAACCTGTGCCAGAAGGACTGCACGTGGGCCGAGCACAAGGTGCTGGACCTGTTCCCGTACGACGCCGGCACCGACAACGGCATCTCTTATATGGTGAGCGCCGCCATGTTATGACATTGTCATACATGAGGTCGATACATAATACACAGCCAGGGAAATTTATTGTTGAGCAAATTGATACCTTTTGTCAATTTGTCGTGTTATAGCTATATCATTTAACTGTCAAAGATGACACCTGTAATTTGAGTACACCAACATTTTTTTTTGAGTTTATCATATTTATCCTGTTAAAAGCACAATACATTTTTTCCGTAGACAACTCCAAGTCGTTAACTTTTATTAATTTATTTACCATGTGTTTATTACCATGTATATGCTGTTGATATTCTTATTTCAAATAAATAAATACACCCTTCCCACCAGAGCCTGAGTTCAAACCATCTCAGATGACTTTTCGAACCGATTATATAACCATTGTTTTCGTTAGTTTTCTTTACCTATTTCTGATATTTAACTGTAAAAATGCTATTGGTACTTCCAGTCACCAAACTCAGAAAGCAACCCCCGCGAGAAGATGTACCGCATCACGCCCATGTACCCGGAAGACCCTCGCGCTCCGTTCTACGCGCCCGGCGCCGCCCGCGTGCCGCCCATGGCGCGCCTGTACCTCACCAGGGAGAAGCTCATCTCCAGGTCCTGTGACGAGGAGGTGCTGCTGCAGCAGGTGGTCGACGAGGAGGAGAACACGCAGACTGTTAATAGACGTGAGTGCAGATGATAATAAAAAATATAGTCTGCTAGTATGCGGCGAGGTCTGACGGAAACTAGAGGTGCTCAATATTTAACAAACACATCAAATTATTCAAATCAATCTGAAAATCTACAACTAGCCAACAAACCACAACAGCACATTTTCCTACCGTAGCACGAGGTAGAAAGGATTTCATCATTGAATTGATATTTATAGTTTTTTGCTAAAATAATTTTATTTATTATTATTTATTTAAACTTTTCGCACACAAAAACGTACAAAGGCGGACCATTTATTTATTTTATTTTACCATTTATTTACACACATAAATGATAAATGAGTTATTTTCTGTAAGTAGGTTTGTACAAACACTTTTACATGTCAATCATATTTTTTTTAAAACTAGATGGGGTCGTATCATCATATATAAACAGACAAGAAAAAAACAGAATAGAAAAATAGGTACAAAGGTGAAGGTGAGGTCGGTAAATTTCGACCTTGTTGACAATGAACTTTAGAGTAATATAACGTGTTTTTTCCCCACCTGTAGCCGTTTTCCCCCGGTTGACCCGGTTGTTCTGTCTGGTTGCGAATTATGAACACATGATACTGGGAATCGCTTTTCCAGTAGTAAGACATCCTTATATATGCAGCCTATATTTTCCTATGCACCAACTAATTAGCCAATACTCTCTCCAGCGGAGTGCGCGGTGTCTGAGTGGAGCAGCTGGTCCCAGTGCTCCGTGAGCTGCGGCAAGGGCCTGCGCATGCGCACGCGCTCGTACCGCATGCCGCAGAAGGCGCAGATGTTCGCGTGCGAGCGCCAGCTCGTGTCCAAGGAGATGTGCGCGGCCGCGCTGCCGGAATGCGCGTGAGTGCAGGCCAAGGGGCCGGTGGGATCTGCCATCGGCTAAAATTACGAACTTTCATACATAATATTTTCATATTTAACCCCTTTGTCAAATTAAGATACTCCATAGACAAGTTTAGACTCGATTACAAAATTGGCTAGGTACTAAAAACACGTCAATTTACGTCAGGCGCTGATTAATTTGACAGTACTAAACTAATATTTGTCTTCTTTCCTTTTCATAATGAAATAGAAAGAAAAAGATGCACTGAACTTAAATTTAGTTTACTTTGTGAATAAGGGAATCGGCGCCCATATTCAGCTAAGTCTTCACGTTAGGGGTACTCAAAATTTAATACGTGCTACTATCATAAAGTAATTACTGAATAATAATCATTTGAATCATCAATGTAACTCTCGAAATTATATTTGCTCGCGAAGTTATATCGTCATATTTTCATGAATTGTAATGAATTTTCATGACTATAAAACGTAAATACCGCCGCAATACGCAAAAAACTTAAGAAATTATGGATATCACGAGCTACTTTGGAAGAAGCGACTTAAGTTATTGATGTCTGAATAATAAGCACTTATTTTACCCATAGCTTTTGTTAAGGTGGCCGTTCTTTTCAAGTATTATTTTCTTAATTTGTTTTGTTATCAATATTTAATTGTAGGTATCCTCTCTATCCCTCCTCAGAGGCGACAGCGCGGTCCCAGATGACACAGACAACAACGCGACGCCCATCGAGGCCAACGAGGGCGTCTGCCAGACCTCGGAGTGGGGACCCTGGTCCGAGTGCTCCGTGAGCTGCGGAGTGGGAGTCAGCACCCGGAGGAGGCACTTCATCAACCACATGGGCATCAAGAAGTGCCCGCTCGTGCAGGCTGGTACGTGACTGTACGGTTTTTCGGTCAGCATGTTGTTATTATAGTCAGATACCAACTTGACGGTGTATTTGGTTGGTGTCATTAGTTGGTGTAATAGAGAATCAAAAGGAATTTGTTACCGGCACTAACTTTTTTGATTTTGATTGGATTTATTCATTTTTTTACTGACTTCAAAACAGGAGATTATACATTCGGCGAGTATATTTTTTTCATGCAAGCACACCGATTTTTTAATTCAGTTAAAGCCCATCATATGATGAGATCGGGTCTGATGAATTTAGAATATCTTCACGTCTCCTTTACAAACAACAGGCAGGGTGATCACTCCACTAGCGCTATAGTGTATGTAACAGTCTCAGTACTGAACTAAGTTCACAAACTGCGTATGAAATCTTGCTTATTCCGCTTATTAGTTCACACAATTCCCGCTAGATGTCGTTACACGTACACACAACGTCAGTATGTGCTAACCCCTCAAGTTATAAAAGGTTACACATCTACAATATTGAATTCTTTACGAATAATCTAAAGAATACTTCAAAAAGAGTTCGATGTTTCGACATGGATTTGAAGCGTCGCATCACCAAATGCCGTCATATTCATACCGGCAGTTTGACGAACTAGCCAGCGAGCCCATATGAAATTGTTATCTACTTGTCTGAGTCACTTCATCTTCAGGTTTTTGTCCAATCGATAGATGTTATAATTTGAGGGTATCCATTAATTTTACTCACTTACGTTTTCTTTATGTAATTAATCCATACTCTCAAGTTATAACTACTTACAACATTTGATGTATACGTTCACTCAAAACGAAGAAGAGTAAAAGAATAAGATTTACCCATTATTTTTTAAAATGATTTCCGTTTGGGTCAGTTGGCAAAATATGTATAATATCATAACTATAAATTATCAAATTAAATTGTAAAATATAAATCTTTGTAGTAAAGTAAGATCAAAGTTTTGTTAAATAATAGCAATAATCAATATAATTAAATGATTATTAAAGTATTTATTTTTCTTGATTTTTAAACTCTTCATAAATATTACTAAAACAAAATAGAAAACGTCTTTATATTAAAAACAATATAACGCACGACAAAAAGCACATTCCGTGTCTAGAATATGAACTTCCAATCTTATACACGACAAGCGGTCTTAAAACCTCCGGTCTAATTAAACTTTGAATTACTTATACTAACTTTCACTAAAACAATACATTAATTATAATAAAATGTTTTTGCAAAATACAAAAACCAACTTGGGCCTATCACGGATTTGAACGCACATGTATTTTGGGGGGGTAACCACATAATGGAGCTGTGTGTAGGTACCTAACATCATGTCCTTAGTCTCATACAAATACATCGCTTCTGTCACAGAGGAGAACCGCAAATGCATGGAGCCACAATGTACCGAGCAAGAAACTGAAATATCCGACCCGTCCTGTCCCACCACCGAGTGGGCGGCCTGGTCGCCCTGCTCCGCCTCCTGTGGGAAGGGAGTCCGGTTCCGCATGCGCCTGCTGCTGGTGCCGGCTGACAGGCAGCAGGACTGCTCCGCCAAGGTCGAGCTCATGCAGCAGCGGCCCTGCCAGGAGAGGGAGAGCTGTGCCATCGACATGCAGACTGCTAAACGTTAGTTTTTGTCTAAGACTGAAAATCCGTACTTTTTGAACGTCAAAAGTTTAGATGACAACCCACAAAACGCTCACCCGTCACCACTTCTTAGGGCGAAATTCACTAACGAAACTGAACGCGATTGCGTAACAATGATGACACCGAACGCGGTTTAGAAGTGCTGATCGCGTGCGGTTGTGTTGGTGAAATTGGTCCAGTGGTTCGCTAGTAGCTGGAATGAAGTAGTGGTGTACAAACTTTTCCAACCTTTTTAATGTTACAGTGCAACCTATTAAAGATCTTAATTATGCAAATTGTTCCTAGTGGTTGACTGCAGTATTATGCAAAATTACCAAAAGATTAGCATTTATGAGGAATATAACCTACTCTTACCGTAAAACATATTATAAATAAAAACGTATGCCTAGGTGTCGCCTTATCTCAGCGATGCTCGGCGACGCATTCGGAGATACATAACAATGACCCGCCTGCAACCGACAAGCCGCGAATATTTGTTTAACTACAGAGAGAGACGTATTGCGATCATTACACATTTAACAAGTTAACTTTGTAATTGAGAGCGCGCCTCACCAGGCTACGTTGTGTAACGCTAAAATGCTAGTCAACTGGCTGCGATTATGGTATACTTACCTAATTATGTGGCACACCTAACTCGGCGGTACTTGTGTCTGTTTAACCACGGAACAAGATGAGTGGTATCGAAAAAGTAGTAAGGACCACACTAAATCAGTGTGAAAACAACTTAATCTCTAGCGCAAGCGAGATACAACAGTCAAAGGTCGTCATCATCATAATATTATTGCTATGTTTAGCTAAAACAAACACATTTCCCAGTACAGTGATGTTCATGAAAACTGGGAGAATTCTGGACGCAAATAAAAATGTAATGTACATCGGCACAAGGTCACCTGTCCGTGAGGTACCTATGGCTTATCATAAAAATAGTATATGCATGTTTATATATTTGCACTCAAGGGCTGGACCGAGCTCTACGTCTGTGTAGGACGAATGAAGAGTCTTTGTTGACATAGAATCTAAGCGAATGTCTGTAAATTCAAGTACTTAAACAAAGAATGACTGGTTTTTGAGATAAGTGAAGACTGGTTTTGAATGACTGCTTTTGAGATAAGTGAAGAATTTGTAAAAAAAAAAACTGTTATCCAACTATCACAGATAATTCTGCAACAAAACAATAGAATAGTTGACAGATAACTACGAAATTTTGTAACTGTTTGAAGTGGCTATTATTTACAGAACAAACAAACTAAGAACGTAGCAAAATGTAAGTAAAGCCAAGGCGCGTTCAGTTTAAGTTTTATAAGAGTAGTGTTAAAGAAGAAAGCACAATCTTTCAACAAGTAGGTATCTATTTAGGTAGATAAATGAAGTCTTATCAACCCATTAATTTAAGTCCATTTGTTTAGAAAAAGTTACAAGAACGAATGAATAAGTCATGTTTCTCAAATTCTGGTATTGACGTTGAACAACCCCCCCAAGGCATCTGCATGCAGGAGGCGGAGCCGGGCCCGTGCCGCGGGCTGTACCAGCGCTGGGCCTTCGCCGCGCCCAAGGGCATGTGCGTGCCCTTCGCGTACGGCGGCTGTCGCGGCAACCAGAACAACTTCATCTCGCAGGACGACTGCACCAGCACCTGCAGTGTTGTACTAGGTGAGTGCACTTGTTTATTATAACCCCTCCAGACCTGATCAAGGTACCTTTCTTAGAGAGCTTTCCAATCATTTCTCCATCGTTATCATCGTCCCCAGCCTTCAACTCAGGACACTACGGTAGGCGCAGCATGTCTTGTTCTTGTGTATATATCTCTCTATTAGCCGTAATCTCAGTACCGACTTCGACACAATATTATTAAAAACGAAATCGAATGATGAGTATAATATTATTAAAAATGAAATCGAATGTGATAAGATGCTTAACGAACGACAATCCCTGGTATAAAGTATACACCAATCTGAGTTCATTTCGGACCCATTACAAATATTAATATGCGGTCTGGCATTTGATATTATATTATACCCTACACTTTGTCATGGCAGATTAACACTAATTGTATTACAAAATCGTTGCTTCCGATCTATTAGATTAGTTTATGTAAGTATACTTTGATACTAATAACATTAATTTTTACCTACCATAGTAATCTGTGTGTATAAGTTAATGTTATTGAGTTTGGTTTACACCAGTGTGCCTTTACAAGATAACCAGCTGAATTCTATTATTCTGTAGCTAAACGTAGGCACAATAGTAAATCTCTGCTGTTTTTAGAGTATTTAATAACGTATAGCATCACAACAAACCTACGCTGGCTTCACAAGTAGGTACTGGACGTGCCCAAACCGCGGCTAATACGTATAGTTACCGCGACCCACTCCACTACCCTATTTATATAAAACAGAAATATGTGGTGGCAATTATCCAATAAAATAAAATAAATAAAATCATTAATATAGCAAATTGTCGTACAATTGAATGCAAAAACAAAATAATCAAATGGTTACTAAATCGAAGCTACGCTGAAACGGAAAAGTCCTTGAGATGGAAAGTAACAAGGTATATTTATTATAAATATGATTATTTTGTTTATTATATTCTTGGGGCTTGTTCCACGGTGTCTGAGTGGCTTCGTGGCTTTTACCAACGGAAAGCTACTCGGAGATAGTGAGACAAGTGCTTGGTAGTTTTCTACGTATAATTTAATATTTATATTTAATTTTCTATGCACGTTTACATAATTAATTATATTATATACGTATTTATGAAATATTCATACCGTGGACATTCATACATGTTGCATAATCCCTAAAGTATGTACAATAAATGTAGGCACACACGCACGCTATCTATTTGTAAAGTAAGTAAAGTAAAGTAAATTTTATTTGCATAGATTGCAGGTACACACAGCATCAGTTTGAGCTATATAGTTATAAAATGTTACACTGTTACAACATTCAATTCGTTACGAATAATCTAAAGAATACTTCAAAAAGAGTTCATTGTTTCGACTTGTATACGAACCATCGCATCACCGAACGTCGTCATACTCATACGTAGTTATACGTAGTCATAGTTTGACGGACTAGCCAGTGAGCATTTATATGAATTGCGATAAAATTGTTATCTACTATCGTCCGAGTCACTTTATCTTTCGGTCTCTGTCTAATCGATAGATGTTATAATTTGAGGGTATCCATTAATCTTACTTACTTACGTTTTCTTTATAAAATTAATCCATACCCTCAAGTTATAACTACAACGTTTGATGTATACGTTCACTTAAAAAGACGAAGAGCAAACGACTACGATTTCTAATTTTATGAGAACAAAAATAGTTGTTCATAACTGTAAATTATCAAATCAAATTGTAAAATATAAATCTTTGCGGTAAGATAAGATCAAAGTTTTGTTAAATAATAGCATTAATAAATATTATTAAATGATTTTAAAAGTATTTTGTTTTTATTGATTTTTAAATTCTTTATAAATATTACTGTGTGTACATAAATAATAAAATAAATAAATAAATAAATATAATGCTTGGCAAAAAACACATTTCGTGCCTCGGATTCTAACTTTCAATTTCTTGTACGGCAAGCGGTCTTCAAACCACCGGTCTATTTAAACCTTAAGTCATCGTAAATGTTAACCCTATTATTGCCTGTCGTTATACACAATAGTAAAAGTATTAACGTTTTATTGAAACACATATTAAAAAAGACTTTAAAAAATAAATACTAACTTAAACTTATATAATCACAAAAACAATACACTAATCATAATAAAATGTTTTTGCAAAATACAAAAACCAACTTGGGCCTATCACGGATTTGAACGCACATGTCTATTTGGGGGTAACCACTTGATGGAGCTGTGTGTACAATAAGATGGGTGAGCCTTGTACAATCTACCTTATATAAGGCATGCAAAAATTATTGAAATTGTTCACTCAATTGAAAATAAAATATATACTTAATGGAAATAAAATAATATTACAACTTTAAAATAATAGTCGGCATAGCACATCCACAATACATCAATAAAAATAAATTAAAAAAAAAAAGTAATTGTACCACGTTGACAATTTTTCCTGTGTGGTACAACGGGGGCCCGGAGTTATAAAATACAGACCTAGGCTTAGTTTACACTCCAGATCTCCCACAAATTACAAAATTTTGTCGAAATACGCCTGTCAACTTAATATGTATAAGAATATCATTTGTGGAGATAAATATACATAACTTTATTTATTTAATGATTAATTTCTTTGCGGATTCCGATGACTGACACAAAACATTGGACAGTGGGCCACTGTGCCGCGACAGGGCGCACATAGCCAGAGCACGTGACGTAGCGCAGTGGGGCGGCGCCCGCGGATCTGACGTCATCCCCGTCGGCCCCCTGTGACGTCACTGTCAGGGCTACGTCACGTACGCCATAGCTGTTTGTATGACATTTTCGGACCGCTCGCGTCCCTACCGCTAGCTATAAACTCAATAGAGTTTCTTCTCGCTTAAATGCGTGCAGCCTTGAGCCGAGCAAGTTGTGTAGTTCCGTGGCTTGGCTTTAGAGTTTTTGTGTAACTACGCCAAATTGCTTTCATGTCGCAAGCTGTATTTCTTAAACCCTATCATTACTGGGCAGAATAATGTACATTAGGCGTAATTTGAAAAGCTCGCAACACATTTAGAGGTAGCATGTCACTGTGTCCGTTATAATGTTGCTGCAATGAAGTGGTGTCTGTGGATAAAGGTCTTTGTTTGAAGAAAATTATGAGACAAAGGCAAGTCAACATTTATCTGTTGAATGAACGGTAATCGGCAACAATTTAGACCCTAACGGCATACATTAAAGTGTTTCTCTTCGGCTATGTAAAGATGATCATCATGTCCACATCCGTTATCGTCCAATAGCATAACACAACACTAAGCAGTTTACACAATATTAAAAAAATAAATAAAGCTTAAACTCGCGACAATGTAAGAAGTCGAATTTTACGTTTCTCATTATACATGCCCCGATAACTTTGTATGGATGAAATATTTCTATGTATGAAATAGAAAAATCAAATTCAATTCAAAAAGACTTTGCTAAACAAAAGTAGGTCTGAGTAGAAGAGCTATCCTACTCGTATGGTGAAGAAGCAGGGTTCATCCGAAAATATTACCAGCCATCTTCGATCAAACCTCTAACAAAGGTCCCAAAACAAACTCAACAGGTATGTAACGGAAACATTGCGATAACGTTTTATTAATGCAATCAACATCTCAGCTAATATCGGATGTGTATGATGACATGTCCCCGGCGCTACAGCTACGCTGGCACCGCGCCAGGCATGACTCAGTAGCCAGGTGCTTCCCACCTCTCCAGCGCATTGCTCCGGAACCATGAGATCTGCTGACACCCCTCGTTTATGTACGGTCGTTATCACGTCATTTTATTCCAACTCCGGAAGGTTTGCATTCATAATAATGCACATTTTTATGGCAAACAACCGGGTGGCTGGTATCCATCATGTATCACTTGTGTGTATGAAGCTGTCGGATTATTGTAATTAATTGTTATTTATGCTCCCAGCGGGTGGCATTTTAAGAGCAATTTATAGAGCTATTAAGATCACAATGATTTCAGCAAGAACTCATACGTCTTTAAAATTTCAGAACTCAAACAAAAATACAATTCGTACCTAAACATAAAGAACGGATTTAAAAATGAATTCTTGCTTAAAACGTTTTGCTTGTAAACAGATCAAAAACCGTCAGACGCAAGCCAACAAAGCGAACACGACGTGCGAGTATGTAAAGACGGATTTTACGAGTGACGGGCACGACGCACAAGGCTGCTCGCTTGATTAGGTGTATCAAATCTGTGTGCCTACTACCTACACGCGTGACCCCGGCAGTCTGCGTGTAGCACCCCCGGACGATGACGTCAGCATCACGTCACCTCCTCACGAGTCACGTCACGCAGCGGGAACAACTGACTCCAACCTATTTACGATGCTCTTAACAATACATCTTAAAAGATAAATACTTTGTTTCGTGTGATTGTTCGGTCGCTTGTGTGTGTGTGTCAGACATGTTAATTTTGGACATTATATCATTGTAGAGCAGAAAAAAAATATGGCAGACTGTTCACAATTGTCACGGTTTCGTGTGAAAACAACAATGTTTCTTTTAGAATAATAGATATATTGTTGTATAATCATAAAGCTTAGTAACCAACGTTATTTATATACATTAATTTAAGTAGATAAATTATTCATTTTGTAGGTACCCATAGATCTAAAGAACTCATGTTAGCCACCTAGTAATATTCTTGCAAATAAAATATATCATAATATGATATCATAGAACTTGCTTATTTATGTTTGTGGCTCGTAACATCTATATTATAAATAAAACAGTCACTTTTCCTGCTGTCTGTGACCGCTTAGCTCTTTTAAACTGCACTATGGATTTTATGTCTATGTTTTGTCAACTCGTATAAAACACGCGAAGCCGCGACGGCTCGCTAGTACCTAAAGTAATAGAAACAGTAAAACACAACTACGTCTACTACATGCGTCCTACTGCTACAATTGGCGGAAACGGAAACGAATGTTAATGTTGTTTTCTTTTAAACGATAGCGTGCCGAAGACAACTTCGGTAATTACTTACTTGTTTTTAAAGAAGCAATGTCTTAAGCTACGTGTTGAGTTTCTTGAGCAACAGTGTTCATAGTATTTATCGTGTTGCTACATTTCGTAATGGCCAAAACTGATTAAAGCTAATCACCAAAATGTCAGCCAAGATCGAGTTATTTTCGCACAATAGATCTGCTTTTTTTGTTGCAAAAGCTTTAAGTTACTAAAAGTTACACAAAGTGACTACTAGACAGACGCACTGACAACCGAACTTATTTGACTACTAATTATAGTTTATCGAAAATGTACATGTTACCAATTTCCATACATTAGTCAAGTTAATAGAACCTAGACAATTCCTCGATAGAGTCGCGACAACGGAGACTACATTATGTTGCTAGACAGTCGTGCTACTGATTGCTCATGATTTTGACGGGTAACGACTTAGCAACCGTTTCTCACACGTTTACTAACGATTGTAGTAGACATTGTTGTCTATTGTTAGTAAATAATAACAGCAGACATAACTAAAACAGACTCAACGTTTATCATTTTGGTCGCGCTAATGTGGAAATAACTAGCCATATTTTGTCGCTTGTACCGTTAGCAACACTAAGTGACTAATCATGATAAAGTAGTCACCTAATGTAGTGATAAAAAATCACTATACATTGACACCTAGCATGGCGCAGCGGCTAAGGGGTTGCTTTCCAACGGGTCGCGTGTTCGATTCACACACAATAAAATGTTTGCATAGGTTGTTACGTGTGGGCATGACAGCTTTTACTTACGAAAAATTATAGTTACAAGGGTTTTTATTTTTGAGATTTCATAAAGTAAATTGTCTTCACAATCATTATCCCCACAAACCATAACCCCTCCAATATAGGAAGGTGTTACCCATTTATCTTCCTCCGAACGTAACTTCAAGTTCACTAACCCTACCGCGGGCCGCAGGAGGAGCCCCGCCCGCCGGGCTGGCACCACAGCTGAACCAGCCGTCCCCAGCCCTGAACAACAACGTGCCCGTGTCCAACAGCGTTAATGGTGAGTTGACAGATTCATTATAATTTATAAGTTATGGTGGGTTTTAATTTATGGTTCTGTCCATAAGATTCCGCCAGGTAAGTTCGCATCACATTGGAGAAAATATTTAGTAGGTGGATGGAGCGAGTGCTAATATTATTCCAGATCCAATAAATATCTGCGTATGATTTGCGTGCGGGATAAAAGAACATGTCCGAAGCTTTTTAACGTTATAAGCTCCGATATTGAAAAGGTGAAAATAATAAATAGAAAAACAATTGCATTTTCGAAAACAAATGCAATAGCCGAAGTAATTTTTGTCAACAATGAACAATGCGACATTAGCGAAACATCAAACACTGTATTTTGAGTTCCAACCTCAACCTAGTCTAGTCACGTACACGTAGATGTATCTGGACTTGAGCACTCTCGGGTTGCACAAACACCCCGATATTTTAAGACCAAAACACATTTACAAGAGCTGGCCGCTTGCGACATGATTATATTTTTACTTTATCGTGACTATTCGCAACGACACCGCGCCACCTTGGTCATTCGATGATAATGGAATGATCCCCGAGGAGACTTCGATTTGTTTCTGGAAACTCGGAAAATTGTATCTGCGTTGTTATGTCTTTTGTCAGTCTCTTGTGAGTTCTAAATCTCCGAGGAGGGGAGGGACATAAACAGTCGTGTTTTTTTTATAAACACGACCGTTTATGTAAAGGTATGCTCAGGGACTTTTATCTTTACTTATCTTACGCAGACACATGTAGGTACACTATAAGTCGTATTGAAAGGCTGGGCTTAGATAGATAGCTTTAGTAGAGCGAGTAGTTTTGACTATGGTTTTCCCGCGTTTTTGCACGATTGCGGCTGAGTTTAGTGAATTATAGGTCGTAGCATAATATTATAAAGTATTAGGGCGCGGGCACACTGAAAGCTATTAACTAGTAACTGTTTAATAGTTTATGAAGATCTAGTAGCATTTGATCTGCGCGGTTAGAGCGAGATAGCAGTACAATATTATAGCTATAGCTCTCAATTTGAGCGCACCCGTAGATATATCTTCTTTGAACATTTTGAAGTTAAACATTATTCATGTTTTTTTTGCATATATTTTAAAACAAGTGAATAACCATGTCCAGGAGCAACTCTGGCGCAGGATGGAGACTGCCAGGTGAGTCCGTGGGGCGAGTGGAGCAAGTGCTCCGTGACGTGCGGCAGCGGCTACCAGGAGCGCACCAGGACTGTGCTGGTAAGCATGCACATTACACGTCAGTTACAGCTGCTGTGCTATGAGTTGAAGAGGTCCGCTTCGATACCATATGCAGCAAATAATATGTTTACAGGAAAAAAAACTAGCATTTGAATCCCACTACGCTATTCCTAAAGATTTGTGACATCTTAGAGCTAGAACTGGAGACTTCTGGGTTTGTAAATGTGTGTAACTAGGTATTCGTTTGGCAAGCGAGATCGACGGCTTAACGCCTGAAGCAAGGAGTGGTTTATATTTAAGTAGGGAAGCCTTCCCTGGACGGATCTTGAGAAAATGGCACAGAGGGGCGTAAAGTACACGTCGACGTATGCCATAATTGAAGGGTTTCTAGTGTTCAGCAGTACGTCTGAGAGGCTTCCGCCGGCACTTCTCGCTCTTTAGAGTAGGGACTACAGTATCAGGGTCAAGAGTTAACGACACTGAACAGTGACACACTTTTGTATAAATACACCAGATACTTGATATTAACTTAACGAAAGCATCGTTGGTAAAATGAAGAGCACAACCATTTGCTTATATTTTTTAAATTAATTAACTATTCCCTTATTGACATAAAACATTGTAGTTAACCGTTATGCCCTACATCCAATAAACTAAAACAACAAGAAATTCTAAGAATATTCTGTATCGTCATTCGCGTTCAGTATTGATTCATTATGTCATCTACTTAACCACGCGAAAAGCGCACACGTGTAACCTAATGCTAGTATTAAAACAACTAAGTCTATGGATTGAAACTAGACTTTCAGGATGCCTAAGTGAAGTACTGAAGGGAATCCAGGTAACAGGGAACTCAACTTTATTCTTCCACTCAACTTTCTCCTCAAAATAGCTCGAGTCAGAACTCAGAATGTTTAATTTAAACACTCTGTTTAACCGACCTTTTCCCACCTCCCGGTTTCTGATAATTTGCGCGGTAAAATCGAGTGCTGTGATTGGTTTACGATTTAATGTCGTCAACCAATCACAGATGAGAATGTGCTGGCCTCTGATCAGTTAACGAATCAGAAGCATCCAACGACCAACTGACAAACCAGTGTTGCCAGCACAAAATATTTTAATCAAATAGTTACTGACCTGGAAGCTAGTATTTTTGCGTTTAAATTTTATTAAATAAAAATGTAAATTAGCGAACCCTAACACTAGTACCAATACCAATCAAGCTATTTAACTTAACCGTGCGTGCAACTTGATTGATTCGTATGCACTCAAGACTTTTGCTGTCAATATAATCAAATACCTACGTACAGTCAGGGAAATTAATTGTTAAGCAAATTAAAAAGCTAAGCGTACAGTTATTATCACAAAAGCGTGGCGTGAATATCTTAGAAAAGGAAACTTAAAAAAATAAAATATAAGTGTGAAATGAAACTAATTTAAGTGAGCAAGGATGCATTTTATTCAATACACAGTCCAGTAGCCATTGTTGTCAAGTATAGCCTGACATCGATGAGGCATGCTTGCTACAAGATTTTCCGCGTATGATTTAGGAAGGGATCGCCATATTGTTTTTATTCGCCGTGACAATTTTTTCAACGTGAATAGACGCTTTCCCTGAAGCCTATGCTTTATAAACGCCCACACGTTTTCGATTGGGTTAGCGTCGGGAGATTGAGACGGCCATGGTAAACGCCGGATGCCATTTTCAGTTTTCCAAGCTTTACAGAAGCGACTTTATCTTCCAGTGATATCATTCATTCATTCATCCAGGAATCATTATTTCGACCAAACCACATGCGAGCAGATATATGGTAACAAGCATTTTTGATAGATTTCAGTCATGCGTTGTGCTGTTAACGTATTCGTAAATAGGTATAGAATACCAAAACCTCGAGCGTTGAAACTACCCCAAACATGGAGCTTCACGGGGTGCTTTAACCTTTTGAACGCCATTGTCACATATACGTGACAAACGAAATCTTACCCTCAACGCCAACGTCACAAATATATGACAAAATACACGTCGCACCATACTATGAAATAAACAATTTCATCATTAGTTTTGTGTGTTTTTATTTATATAATTTAAAAGTTTAAGGTTCCGTCTATATAGTATTGCATGAAACTAATATAAATAAACCACCAACATCGAGAAATTTGTTGTTTTAAAAGTAGGTGTTAAACGCGTATAAAAGGAGTGCCTCACACGCCGTAGTCTGCTATATGTGACAGCTAGTGTTGTGACGTATGATTGTAAAATCAATAAAAACTTAAGATGAATATGTAATTTTAGTCCAGAGTATATTATTTGTGTATAAGTTGGTATCAGGAGAAATAAAACGTATAATTATATTAGATTAAGAATACTTATTATTAGGTTCTCTCATAAATTATTGCCAGTTAAAAGACAAATTATTATTAATATTTTTTATTGATAAAAAATACATTTGATCAATTATATAGTCTCCCTCGTTATCAACAACAGTCAGCCATCTACTGGGCAAAATTTGAATACCCTTCTCCCAATGAGGCATTCTGGGACTCGAAAAAATTTTCAAGTTCAATAATACTTCCAGAATTTTCGATTTTTTTTCCTAGTAAATGAAATTTAAGAGCTCGAAATAAATGAAAGTCTGAAGGCGCAAGATCCGGGCTATACGGTGGATGTGGAACAGTCAGCCATGCGTATATAGATTGGCGTTAATAGTCTGATGAGATTCGAGGAGTTCCCAGAAAATCATTCCTTGCCAATCCAAGAAAACAGACAACATAATCTTACGACCGTGTTCATTAAATTTAGGCTGGGCTGGTGGGTTTTCCCCGCGAGGAATCCAATATGGATGACGCGTGTTAGTTTCATAATGTATCCAGCTCTCGTCACATGTAATAATGTCCTTGAGAAAGTCTCGTCTGTGCGGACGAAGTAACAAACTGACAAATGACCACACGAACGGCCCGGTCATGGTCCGTTAACGCATGAGGTGTCCAACGTGACATCACTTTGCGATATCCCATCGATTAGAGATAACGATCTATAGTCGTGTGGCATTGTCCAAGCGCCTTCTTTACATCACGCGTACTATAGTCTGGATGTAGATCAAGTTCGTGACGCAAAGCATCTTCATCAAAGCTGGTGGGTTGGCCTGGGCGAGGTTGATCTTCGCAGCTTATATCACCGGTGTCAAAACGCTTGTACCAGAAAAGAACAGTCCGATCGCTAGTAGTACCCGGTCCAAATGCAGTGTTAATCTTTTTAGCCGTTTCTGTTGAAGAGACTTGAAGTCGAAGCTCATATAGCATAATAGCTCGCAGTTGACGCTGATCCATTTTCACTAAAGACTAATTATTGCGTTGCGTCCGCGCCTATTTATACCCTCACCATAAAAGATACTCATCCTTACTAGAAAGATCTAGAACTTTCTTGAATTCACTTTAGTTTAAATACGAGAAAATTCGACAAAAATAAAATATGGCAAGAACTTATGAGACAACCTAATAGAATCGATAACCAACGTGTACACTGCTACATCCCTAATTCAGATGCGAGAATGTCATAAAATTGACTGGCAAGCAACGCCATTGTCACAATACGAAGACAAGTCATGTTGAATAGTGTTGTAACCATATTGTAATAAATATATATTTTTAGTTTTCTAATATCTGCTTTTTCATTGATAGTCTCTGTTAAATGCTGTGTAAAGATTACTATATTGGAATATAGTGGCAGGTTAAATAAAATTTCAGTGTCGTGAGTACGGTTTATTAGAAAATTAAAGACGAAAATAAAAACTCAGTTGTATATCGATATAAGTTTTGGAATCCCTATTTTTTATGAAGGTCATTTGACGGAAAATGTGGCCTGGCGTCAGGGGTACGGCGATACGTTTTTACTCTGGCGTTCAAAAGGTTAAGGAGCGCTGGAGCATAGGACTACCTCTCTTGGACCACGCTTTTCTTCGCGGGGCCCAGCCCCAAAATGATGACTCATCTGTGAACACGACGTCACTCCGATCTCGGTCTAGATTTTGTTCCCCCCATTCCCGTCGCTTTTTAGTATGCTTTTCGCTAAGCAAAGGTTTCATGCGTGTACTGCGCCATGCAACACCGTGCTCCAGTAGGCGTCGTCTGATCGTTATAGGGCTAGTGACAATATTTTTTTGCGCTAGTTTTTTCGGCCCTCTTCCAAGGTTAAGTCCGGATTTCCATCGAACAAACGAATTATAGACTTGTCTTGACGTTTTGTGGTTGTGCGAATTGAACCTCTGTTTGGCAAATCATCGACGGTTTTTGATTCTGCATAACGCCTTGTCCATTTTTGTACGAACTGCCGTGACTTTCCATGTATGTTGCCGCTGCGGTGATGATCATTTTCGGGCCTCTAGGGTGTCTACAAAGAAATACCGCTTCGAATCGCGATGCGTACGCTGCAATCATTTTCGAAATCAAACGCACAGTACAACAGCTCGCGGAATACTGGCATACTAAGTATATTGCATTCGAGAGTGCACTCACACCTATATCTATAATACCCTAACTACGCATTATCTTCAACCACGTGACAGTTATAAGCGCCACGCTCTTGTGTTAATGACTGTACATAGCAGCCGCAGCAGGCCGCACTGCTGTGTGCGTTGTTTTGCTTCACAGAAAATGTACGAAATTGAAGTAGGACGATTTTTGCGATGCGGTGCGGTCCGCCAAAATTTGCGTTAGCTTTTATTTCCATTTAGTGTAACTGTCAAAGAATTACAGTTGTGATTTGAATATAAGGAAATTTTGGGTTAGTAATCAATTTGCTTAACAATTAATTTATATGACTTTAAATCGATACAAATATAGCCTTATATTACAATCACCTCACAACAATACCAGACGACTATAAACATAGTGTAGTGGGAGAAATTAATGGCTGACAGTCATCCGACAGTGACGACCTCGACCACGTGACCACTACTATAACATTGGACAGTTCAGAACTAATCAAATTTCTAGAAAAATTCAAAATTATAAGCTTCAAATATTTCGGGTAGCGGGGAATATTTTATCGATCAGCTCCTAGTGCTACTCGAACGTAACTGTTTCCATATATTTCTAAAATTAATTATAGACACACACCATTTTTTTATCACGCGTGGTTAACACTTATACCTATATCCTTCTGTACTGCCTGGCTATAGTAACGACAGATGATAACCATTCCCGCGTTGATAGACCAACACATTAGTGGATTCATCGTCTGCCTAGCCTTTTCCCTAGGATTATCACACGATATCACGCGGATGACGTTAACACATTTCAGCCTGAGGATTGGCACAGACGAGACATTCGGCATTTTGCTGCTGTTTAGCTTTTTGCAAACTCTGAGATTTGTTTTAATAATATTATTTATCCTTAAGATTGAACCATTTAATCATCACGTAAAAAAAAGCTTTATTTTTGAATGCTCGGCATTGAGTGATGTTTCATTTTCGGTAAATGTCGAGAAAACAAATAAGTAGTAGAAACTGTCGAAAAATATTTTACATCGAGATGGAACAAACAGTACCCCTACCCGTAATCAATCCTAACATTTTACATCGAGATGAACCAAAGAGTACCCCTACTAGTAATCTTTACTAATATTTTACATCGAGATGAAACAAACAGTACCTCTACCCGTAATCTACCTATACTAATATTATAAATGCAAAAGTCACTCTGTCTGTCTGTTACCTTTCCACGCCTTAACGGATTTCGATGGGCACACAGGTGCCTATGACCTAACATATGACGTGTGTTAGGCTATAGGATATTTTTTATCCCAATACGTTCCCCACCCTGTGAATAATTTCCGACCTCCACGCGGGCGAAGCCGCGGCAAAAAGCCAGTTAATAATAAACCTTCGCACTACGCGCGTTTGTGATGTGTCGAATTAACTACAACCGAGTTACTGTATATAATATAATAAAATAAAGGATAAGTGGATGACACGACTCGCACATTTTAGAAGGACCACGCTCAGATTATAGCTAATTTAGAAATACTCCGTTAAAAAATAAGGCTTTTACAGTGTTTAATGTTTGTGATTATGAACGCTAGTGTGTACAACATTGATGGTATTTGTAAAGACACCGTCGCTGCAGGCGGTGGAGGGACGCTATAGCAATCGATATCCCCGCATCGCTGTCTAGGGCTGCCAACATATTCGGACAACTATAGCTGGCAGCTGGCTGGTCTTCATTTGATTGGATTTGAGTTGTTTTATTCAAAAATAATCTTTTTTTTTTTCAAAAAAGTTACTAGTAGAATTTAATGCTATGAATATGTAGCAGATGGATTGTCGAATCAGCTGTTCTAAAAAACCGCTAGTTGTTTTACAAAACAGCGCCGTTATGTAAAACAACTGAACAACGTTCAGCTGGATTGCGATTCCATTATGTTTAACAAAACTGCTACCGACGTTTAGGCGTAATGCAGAATGGCTTATCTGCAGTCAGAATAAGCGTGTGTTGTGGCTTCTAATGCCGAATCGGTCGCATTAAGTAAGCTAAGTAAGGGCACCCTGAGCAATTGGTTTCCTTTAGAACTGTGAGCAAGCGCGTGCGAGCCGGGCGAGCGTTGCCACGGCAGCGACCGGCGAGCGCTACTTCTAAGTTAGTCGCAGTGAGTATTTATTATTTTTAGGATTGACTTTCATAAAACTCTGATAAATCAAAATAATTGTCCTTAAAATCACTGTTTTCATTTGATAATTAGGTAATGTCACGGTAATATTATCTATTTACCGTGGTAATGTTTACTCATATTACTCGTTTTATTTACTTCTGTTTCGGATGCCATTATTGTTGTTATGACACACGAGCCACGTGCAGCAAAAATTAAAATCTACAATCTGAAGCTTCATATATCACTGTTTTACATTACCTCTAATCGTTGACCCGCGGTATTGATAAATGTAAAACGTCTATGCAATTCTGCGTGTTTAAATTCATTAATTATAAAAAACCGCGGATTCGACAATCCATCTGCTACATATTTACACTTTAATCCCATACCTAATCGCAAAAATAATAAATCGTCTTTGGCTCTATATTATTTCTAAGAGTTTGGTCAAACTTAACGCAACTTATAACTTGCCTTACAAAACGAAGTTTCAACCCTAGCCTCAGGGCAGGACGTCCTTCGCACGTGCTACGTCACGTTCGGTCAAATCGTGCCATTTACCGATAATTAGCGCCTTCATTACTGACGACGACATACCGTACACGTCGCAGGTACCACGTAGGTACACGGAGCACGTGGGTCGTAACTACGGCGTCGTGAGAACCAGCAGCTTACCTGCGACGAAAGAAAATACATGGGTGCCGATTTTGTTGTTCACAGACTAAACTAAATTTAAGTTCAGTGCATCTTTTTCTTTCTATTTCATTATGAAAAGACAGTGGCAAGTTTTTAATCACGTCTAAACTTGTATGGAGTAGTGTCAGGCGCTGATTAAGTTGACAGGACTAAACTAAAATTTATATTCTGTCCTTTTCTTAATGAAATAGAATGAAAAAGATGCACTGAATTTTTAATTTAGTTTAGTTTGTAAACAAGGGAATCGGCAAGTTCGTCATGCTCCCTTAGATGTCGGGTTGCCTCCTTCCCTCAAATATGGCGAGGGAGATAATGGCTGATCTTTGCGTTATGCTCGTGAACGTGCTGCTTGTGGTGACTGGTCGTCTTGCTGACCATGGTTTTATTGTTGTTATTATTAATAACTTGTTTATTTATTTTACTTCGATGGTCCTAGTTTATCATTTGTGACTTCAAGTGACAGCTATGTGAACAGTACCGAGCATTGCATAAATATGTAAGCAGTCACGCCCTTTATACCTGGAGGCTTTTATGTAGGTAGTAAGTTTTTGTTTACATTTTTAATGTTGGTTTATTATTTTTTTGCTTGAGTACGAATTGTTTTTATTGTATTTGTTGGTATATTGGCGTAGCTGGCTGACATATGGCAAATCATTTTATTTAATGTTTTATGTCTTGTAATGTTAATTACTTTGCTTATAATCAAGAATGTATTGTATATAATCAAGAATTTTCTTGATTAAATGACTTTTGATTTGATTTATGGAAAGAAAAAATTAAACGTCATTTTTAGGGTTCTGTACCAAAATGGTAAAAAGGAATCCTTATGATGCGACTCAGTTTGTCTGTCTGTCTGTCTGTCCGTCTGTCACAGCTCAAGAACTACTAATGCTATCAACTTCAAATTTGGAATAGTTTTAGATGACGTTTGCCCAACTATTTTGTAAATAAGAAAGAAATGAAAATATATTTACTTTTTGTAACAGGGACTGAAAGGTCTTAAAAAATCGAAGTGGGGCTACTAGTGCCCTAGTAGCCCCACTTCGATTTTTTGTGGGGTATCATATGAAAGAGTGCTATCTGCACATTCTCAAACATTTTTTTAGGCCGCATTGTTTAAGAATTTTGATAACCCCCCCCCTGCCCCCTTATCTCCGAAGTTTGTATAGACAAAAATCTGAAATTATCCTGTAATAGATGTTTCAGTAAAGATTTGAGGGAAAATAAAACGATGTCTCTAAACGGCACACTTTTTCAAAAAAAATTAGTGACCGATACTTAAACACATGATTCCACTCATGACAACAAACAAGTTTTATGATGGGACAAAAAGTGAAATGACGAAAAAAAAATCAGCTGTTTCCTACATTTTGACGACTCGTACGAACATAAATGTAGGGAACAGCTGATTTTTTTTTCGCGATTTCGGATTTGGTCCGATAGTTTGTTAGGGAATATGCTCTGAAGGACATCTTCAGTAAATATGAGGCTTCTCAACAAGACCTGAGTAAGCGCATGCAGGAGGCTAATGAGTTGGCAGACCTGGTCAAGTACAATGCGGAGAGGTATGAGTCTCTGACTAATAACCTCTCTGTTAGCTGTACCTGCTCCCAGGAACCCCAGCCTCAAGTTATTACACCCACACCCTCAGTAGCTCAGTCAGTAGATAGCTGTATTAAAGATGATAGCAGTAGTATGAATAAATTGTTTAACACTACTTATGTATTTTCTGACAAATTTGGTCAAGGTTTTGGTAGTATATTTAATCAGTGTTCGCCACAATATGTAATTAATCATTGTTTACCCGGTGCCAGTATTAGCCACTTAATTAGTAATATTAAATTGACAAAAATAAATCCCAATTCAACTGTTATATTATTATATGGGGATAGTTTAACTGTACGTAAAAAGGACATAATTGAATCTGTCCAGTTAATGTTACATCTCAATGAGTCCAATAATTGTAAATTTATTTTCTGTGCCTTGCCTTATTCTCATTATTTGTCTGATGAGCAAAATAGGCACATTTATAATTTAAATATGTTAATTTATAATAGGACATGTCATCACAGTGATGCTATTTTATATTTTGATTGTAATCAATTCATTACTGATTACAAACTGACAAATTATACTATGTATTTGCCACCTAGTTGTAGGAGACAAATTGCTAATCTTTTAGCATACAATATACACAGTGACACCGGTACCTGTAGGGTACCATCGATTACTGTTAGTAGTGGTACTAACACTACTTTTGATACGCCTTGTAGTTTAAACTATTAGGTGCGACAACGGGTCAGCCACATATGTTGAATGTTGTACATCAAAATATGCAGGGTCTGTCCGGCAAAGAGCTAGAGTTAAGTTTGTTTATGGAGAACTATTATGTTCAGGTGTTATGTTTGACTGAACACTGGTTGAAAGAACATGAAGTAGTATTTATCAATGATGATAACTTTACCGTACAGAGTGCATTTGTGAGAAAAAGTGCTATTCGCGGTGGCTCTTTAGTTCTTGTTTCAAACAAGTTAAAATGTAAACAACGTTTAGATTTAGTGAATCTTTCAATCGAACGCACTATAGAGTTGTCTTGTGTTGAACTTGAGCGATACGTTATAATTTGCGTTTATCGACCCCCCTCTGGGGATTTTATTAGTTTTGAATCGGTAATGGAGGATTCTCTCAATAGGTTGAAATCAAGTAACAAAAGTATTATTTTATGCGGAGATTTCAATATTAATATTTTAGATGTTACTCCATTAAGTATTAGACTTCTCAATTTGTTTAGGTCTTATAATTTAATTAACTTGTTTTTTGAACCTACTAGGATCACGGCATCTTCGTCAACCTGTCTTGATAATATATTTAGTGCTGGGTACGGGTGCTGCTTGTGGTGACTGGTCGTCTTGCTGACCATGGTTTTATCATTGTTATCATTATTAATAACTTGTTTATTTAGTTTCCTTATGGTCCTAGTTTATCATTTGTGACTTCAAGCGACAGCTATGTAAACTGAACCCAGCATTGCATAAATATGTTAGCGGTCACGCCCTTTATACATGGAGGCTTTTATTTAATTTCCATTTATTAATTTTTGCTTGAGTACGTATAGTTTTTTATTGTATTTCTTGGTATATTGGCGTTGCTAGCTGACATATGGCAAATAATTTAATTTAGCGTTCTGTGTCTTGTAATTTTAATTGCTTTGCATACCTTGTATTGTATTCAGTCAAGTATATTTTCTAACTGAACAGACAGCTGTGCTGCTGGGGAGTTTGTTGCGCCACTTCTTCTTCCCAGCGAAAGCACTAGGAAGTGGTGAAGGGCGGGCGTTTTGGGGGACTGTCTTTTGTAATTTTGACGTTCGAAAAGTGCTGATTCTCAGCCTAGTTTGAATAAATGACTTTTGATTGATTGATTGATTTGAGTGTTTTTGATGCCAAAAACAAATTAGTCTTAACTGACTTAACGTCCGACCACTGTGGTTTATTAGCTAGCTTCCCCATGCCATTACATAAACAGCCGTGTAAAATTGAATGCAGGCCTTATACAGCTACCCGTTGCAAAATGTTTAAAAATAATATAGTTCATAGAATTACACCATCTATAGTAGAACACGAGAATCCTAATGAAATTTATGATGCCCTTTTTGATGTTGTGCAAAAAGAATACCAATCTACTTTCAAGACCAAAACTGTTAATATTAATGGATCCTCCGTTGGCTTTAACCAATGGGCTACTCCGGGTATTTATAAAAGTAGAGCGAGACTATACGAGTTATATGGTTTGAAAAAATACAGGTTTGACACTCCTTTCCTAGAGTATGTCAAAAATTATTCAAAATTATTTAAAAAGATTAGTGCTTTTGCTAAATCAAAATTTTTAAGCGATGCTATTAAAAATTCTAATAATAAAGTAAAAACAACTTGGAAAATTATTAACAATGAAACGGGTAAATCGGTTAAACAAGAAAAAGTACTTGAGATTATGGTCGATAATAAATTAGTTAATAAAGCCGCTGACGTAGCTGAAGCTTTTAATGAGTTTTTTGCCAACATACCCATAACTACGACTCGCTCCTTAAATTCGTCCCCGTCTAAAGCTGAAAACCTTTTGCATAGTAGTGTACCTCAATGTAGTCGTTTATTTAGTTTCGAACATGTAACCCCACATGATGTAGTTATTGTTTTTAACCTACTTAAGTCTAAAAACACCGGTGACTACTGGGGCATCTCCATTAAACTTTTAAGTAATATAATAGACATCGTAGCCCCCTATCTAGCTGTTACTTTTAATAAATGTGTTGATTTAGGAATTTTTCCTGACCTCATGAAGAATAGTAAAGTCATACCTTTATTTAAATCAGGTAATAAAAACGACGTTGGCAATTTTAGGCCTATTTCCATCTTACCTGCATTTAGCAAAATATTTGAAAAATTAATACTCAAGCAGTTGCTAAGACATTTTAATTTAAATAGCCTCCTTCATAATGAACAGTATGGCTTTACAAAAGGTCGTTCGACTACAGATGCGGGTGTTGGTTTGCTGAAACACATATTTAACGCATGGGAGAGCTCGCAAAATGCTATCGGAGTTTTCTGTGATCTTTCCAAAGCCTTTGATTGCGTGCACCATGACACGCTTTTGCGTAAACTACGTCATTACGGTGTCCAAAACGAAGCTCTCAACGTAATAAATTCTTATTTACATAATAGGTTCCAATGTGTAGATGTTAATGGTGTGAAATCTTCCGCGCTACCAGTTCAGTTAGGTGTGCCGCAAGGCTCAATACTGGGCCCATTCTTGTTCTTAGTTTATATCAATGATTTACCATTCCATTTAAAGGGAATCTGTGACGTTGTACTGTTTGCTGATGATACATCTCTTATTTTTAAAGTAGACAGGAATAGACTAGATTTTGACGAGGTAAACAGTGCACTCTCAATAGTTACGGATTGGTTTACGTCAAATAACCTAGTTCTCAATGCCAAGAAAACGAAATGTGTAAAGTTCGCCTTACCCAATGTTAGAAATCTAGGACCCAACATCGTCTTAGATAAAGAGGCGCTTGAGACTGAGCTCAGCAGTTTTTCTGGGAATAACAGTAGATGCCAAACTTCAGTGGGGACCACATATATCGAGCCTAGCAGGAAGGCTCAGTTCGGCTGCCTACGCCGTCAGGAAAGTAAGACAATACACTGACGTTGATACAGCTCGTTTAGTATATTTTAGTTATTTTCATAGCGTTATGTCCTACGGTATTCTGCTGTGGGGCAAAGCAGCTGATATACAAAATATATTCGTCCTTCAAAAACGAGCTGTTCGAGCTATTTACCAGCTAGGTGCTAGAGTTTCTCTAAGAGATTTATTTAAAGATATTGGTATTCTCACGGTTGCATCACAATTCATATTTGTCAACATCATATATTGGCATTATTTGGTAAAATATACACTTGTATACTAAAAACAGTGATGTTCACAATGTTAACACCAGAAATAAGGACAAACTACGTGCTCCCTTTCACCGGCTTCATAAGGTTCATAACTCATTTGTTGGGCTTGGTATAGCCTTTTATAACAAGCTACCCTCTTCTTTGCTAGATTTGCCTTTTAATGCATTTAAAGCTCAAGTAAAATCCAACCTTTGTTCAAAGGCATACTACTCCATCAACGACTACTTAAACGATAAGAATAGTTGGTCGCCCTGATTAACTCAAGACAATGTTTATGTTCTTTCTCCACAATTAGATTACTGATAGGTTATTATACTATGAGCTCATTATACAATTGTTTTTATTGGGCTGTATAAGTCAAATCAGTTTAGTTTTATTTTTATTATATTATTGACATAATCAACCCATTTAAATGTTTTCTAATGAGTTGATTACAATATGTGGTTAGCTAGTGACCTCGACGATTGATCATATTATTCTTACCTGAGCAACCGGCAGCAAGTTCGTCATGCTCCCTCAGATGTCACTGCTTGCGGTAGCGTCGGGGGTCGGGTTGCCTCCTTCCCTCAAATATGGCGAGGGGGGTGATGGCTGATCTTTGTGCTCGTGAACGGGTGCTGCTTGTGGTGACTGGTCGTCTTGCTGACCATGGTTTTATTATTGTTATAATTAGTAATAACTTGTTTATTTAGTTTCCTTCGATGGTCCTAGTTTATCATTTGTGACTTCAAGCGACAGCTATGTAAACAGAACCCAGCATTGCATAAATATGTTAGCGGTCACGCCCTTCATACCTGGAGGCTTTTATTTAATTTTCATTTATTAATTTTTGCTTGAGTACCTACGTATAGTTTTTTATTGTATTTCTTGGTATATTGGCGTTGCTAGCTGACATATGGCAGATAATTGAATTTAGTGTCCTGTGTCTTGTAATGTTAATTGCTTTGCATACCTTGTATTGTATTCAGTCAAGTATTTTCTAACTGAACAGACAGCTGTGCTGCTGGGGAGTTTGTTGCGCCACTTCTTCTTCCCAGCGAAAGCACTAGGAAGTGGTGAAGGGCGGGCGTTTTGGGGGACTGTCTTTTGTAATTTTGACGTTCGAAAAGTGCTGATTCTCAGCCTAGTTTGAATAAATGACTTTTGATTTTGATTTTGATTTTTGATTTAGTAAAAGTTGTTTGTAATGATGAGTAGAATCATGTGTTTAAGTATCGGTCACTAATTACCAGTCACCCTATATAATGGTACGGAAACCTCGGTACGTGAGTCCGACTCGCTCTTGACCGGTTTTTTTTCTATAGGACGTTTGTATGAACTATTGTTTGGACAAGACAACGTCTGTCGGGTCGGCTTATATAAAATATTCTTGAGTTTGTATCGGCAGCTTGCTGGCATAGCAAATAACTTTACATCACGCATCGACCAAATAAAATAATGAATCACGAACCACGACGCGAACTCCATAGCAATGACCTTACACGTTGAGATTTATTCAGTGCATTAACGAGCAGCAGTTCAAGAGTCCAAACGGTTTGATACTAATCAAAAGAACATCTAATTCAATGAATTGCTCTGGACGGCCTGATTGCTTCAATCAATCAAGCCTGAAATAACTCGCGCAGTACGTAATGTATGACAGCGGCGTGTTTATGAGCGTTAAATGGTGTCAGATGATGTCAAGTGCGGGTCGCAGTCTGTGCTCAGTGTGTTAATTGGCGTGAGTGTGCGGCGCGCCTTATCGTGCGATAGGTCAAGGTCGCGTGTGCGGCCACGAAGTAACAGTGTGACGAATTAGAGGGAAAACTGTGGCACGCTCGCATTGTTATGATTTGATTTTCAATATGTTCTTTGTTTGATATACCTAAACGAGTTTCAGCATAATTATTTTTACTTTGAAATAGAAAAATCTCATTTATTTGCGTTTAAAAGTTCATTAGTCTAAAGTCTAGAGAATATTCATTACTCTCCTTCTGGACAGTGTCTCTAGCACGTTACAATACAATGTGATGATAGAGTGCAGCAGAATAGACTGTTGTTACTCTACAGCTGTTAGCGCTGTCAGTCTCGTCACTATTTACTAAAGGAACATTGCAACAAAACAGATATGCGATATATTAATATTAAAGTACACACATAGCTTCACTTCGTATCATTCACAGATATAAATCGCCTCCTCGTGTACATACACACAGACACACATATTGTACAGAATTAAATATTACCGCGTGTGTATTTAGTTGTACAACGTCATGAAATCGTGGTTTCCCGGAAAACATTATGAGTGTACTTACAATGTGTACATTAATCTTTTGGAACTGATTTAAATAGAAGTAGGGAAATCGATGAATGTGCGGACAACGAAAGAGTTGGGAGGCACATTATTATCATCTGTTGCACAGCTCGGCCAAATTGTTCGTTGTTATTGCGTGTGCACATAACTTCTATACAGTTTAAGATATTCTCTGACTGGGTGATGTTAAAAACTTGCATGTAACACGTAAGTACATGCCAAGACTCCGAGTGTCGAAGGACAATGATTAGTGTTTATACTTTGTTTAAATGTGTTCTCATGTAAGTGAAATGTAAATTTATTTATGAGAATTAAATGTCTTTAACCAGAAGACTGTGTTTAAAATTATTTATTTTAAAATGTAATAGGACGTCATAAATCAAAAGTCATTTATTAAAATTTGGCTGAGAATCAGCGCTTTTTCGAAAGTCAACATTACATAAGACAGTCCCCCAAAGCGCCCGCCCTTCATCGCTTTAGTTTGGAAGACGAAGTGACGCAAAAAAACCCCTCAGAAATAAACTAGTCTACTAGTAATGGTTTATATCAACGGCGTCAGATCTTCGACAGCTAGGTACTGCCTGACCTCTGCGCCCTCCACACACCACACAATATAACTACACATTTAAAGCTAAACGAATTTTAGTGACTGGTGGTGCAAGGGTGCCTGGTGAATGTGGTATGACTTGTGGTAATGTTGTTCTAATGTCCACAGGTTCAGCCGGCTCCGGGGGGCGCGGCGTGTCCGCGGTCGATGTCCCGGCGCCGGCGCTGCTACAGGAAGTGTTAACTCTATAACCGATATCATCCCTAACATAGGACTCTCGTATATACTGATCGCTCAGTTGTCTAGGATATACAACGTCGTTTTTTTTACCGACTCCAAATTTTTACAGGGCTGTTTCACCCATGAATATGAATAACTTTCACTATGGGAACAACTCTGAAATCACGAAAACAATATCAGCTGTTTAATACAAAAGTTCAATACCTATTGTACCAAAATTTATGAAACATCTGATTTTATTTTTTGTGTTCTCAGAGTTGGTTCCATAGTGAAAGTTATTCATATTCATGAGTAGAACACCCTGTAAAAATTTGGAGCCTGAAAAAAGAAATCATCCAGTATAAGTTTATACTAAGATTATGTCGAACGTGTATTTTCGACAAGAGCATCATATATCTTAATAATGAGTACCAATTAACTCGGAGTGGGAAAATCGGGCTGTCAATTTTCCTGTCAACGAAATTTTAGTTAAAGTTTCAACGGCTCCAGTGTGTACGGACCTTTACACTTACTTAACATAATGCATTTCCAGCATTTAACATTGTCAACGTTTTATATTGTGCACACCAAACCAAAGCCTTAGTAATAAATAAATGCTTGCAAGAAAACTGGCTTTCATTTACATTATGGTGTGAATGTGAATCACAGGAAAATCGATTGGAGGATTTTGAAGGTTATAAAACCTCTGTAAGTCAAATAGTTATTAAAGTAGTTCTATTATTAAGTTAATGGACTTAGTAGTGTTGATGGTAGCGTTGTTCATTTGATTTTTTTTACCTTTTTTCTAAATAGTGTGGGTGAGAGTTGTTTATGCAGACGTCCACCCAATAAAAGACAAACTTTACCGTAGTCGTACACATGGTTTCTATAATCATCATAATTTTAAACTCCATCGAAACCTTGAGAACCAACTAACATTGAAATATCTAATCTAGTCAGTTAGTAGATAAGACTTTCGGGTACCTGCATCGTATTCGTCTGACAAAAGAGGGAGTCGCGTTACGTCCGCTACGCGTAGCGTCCGTTTATGGCCCTATTGTATTCTTGAAGGTGATTTTTTCTCGGATCAGTCGCGTTACAGCTGTTCTACCTAAAAGTACACTCAATGCTAGAAGAGCTTGTTATTAGAAAAATAACACACATACCAAATTAACATTTTATGAAGCATGGTCCTAGGCGAGCAGACTGAGGTGCGTGTATAGACGATCTACGCATTCTCCAAAACTATTAATCGGATTGTAAACAAAACTATTGTCTCTTGTATTAGTTTTTTGCCACCGACTTCCGAAATTAAAGTTATTTCATAATTTTGAGTTCATTTCTTTTTGGAGACGATTTTGTTTTTTTTTTGGTGGAATTTTTAGTGTAAGTCTGCTCGCCTAATTTGATCACTTTTGGTGTTGAGTGCACTTTTAGGTAGAATAGCTGAAACGATCCGAGAAAAATCACCTTCAAGAATACAATAGGGCCATAAACGGACGCTACGCGTAGCGGACGTAACGCGACTTCGTCTGACAAAGGTGACGGATGGCCTAACGTTCTCTGTGAAGCACTATTGCGTCACTTAAAAAGTAAATGTTATGGAAAATCAATTCAGTTTACACAGTTTGCGCGCGTGATCGACATATAGACAGGCTCTCAATGTCGCCGGCACAAACACATCGCTCACCAACTCACAACAACCAGAAGTGTTTGGTGTTGCTCCGGCGCAGTTTATAAGCACGGTGCTAACCGTGGAACTACTAACTACTGTAGACGTCACATAAATCTTACCTGGATGTTGGCCTTCGCTAACGTAATTTCGAGTAATATTTGACTAACGACGATCAGGAAGAAGCGATACACGAGTGTCTCGATTTTTGGTTGTATGCAGAATAGGTACTTAAGTTATTTAAGTAACCTAAGTTTTAATGTGGTTGTTTTTAAGATGGGAAGAACTAAGCCGAGTAACTTATTTTAGTGGGAATTGAGAGGTTAAACATTAACGACACATAACGAAAGTTTGAAAAGTTGTGCTATAAGAACGATATAGGAACATATAGGAAAACGACTGACGAACTCTACACCACAGCGGGCGGCGATGACATGGCGCAATGGGAGTACGAGGAGCTCTAACATACTCGAGCGAATGGGAAAATCCTGAATGATGTGTTCGTCCTAAGTACTTATGGCGAAACAATTAAACCCACAATCAGAGCGATTGATTAAATTATGGCAATTAACATGCGAGTCCAGCTGCTAGTAATTAGCTAACGTAACCACGGTCACTTCCTCTTTCATCATTGATTCACTGACTGACATCAGCATCGCTGACTCAGCCAGTCAGACACGGGGATCAGTGCCAGGGGAGCCACACAAGAAGGTACTCAGACTGGGTAGGTACACACTGGAAAATGGTAACACCATCATGTGGAAAATGGTAATAAATAAATATAGTGAACATTAAGTACATACCCGTATAAATGCATACCATAACTTATGCCAACACTTTCAAGTCGGAAACAGGATTTAATTTAAAGACGTTTGACATTTAATTAATCATACTATCATGTAGAAATAATGCACACTATAGGTATATGCAAAAAATAATGGTGTGAAAAATGAAAGCAATTTGTAACTTGTAGCATGCAGTCATTCTACATAGATGTATATTTGTAGAAGAATTCGCGTGATTGGTGAATATAAACGTATACAATTTATTCAATTATACATGTACACGGAATGTACATTATAATAGCCGTTAATATCCGTCGGGGAACCAGAGAGCATAGTTTACCAGCTATCGTAACATCGTGTAATACGCAGCTCCAGCTTCCGGGCATCACACGATGACTTAACATTCCATGCGACCATGATGATAAAATTACCATGTTTTAGGTTTATACAATTGATTCAATAGAGTACTTATTTAAGCAATATAAAAACCGAAAATATTACTGTTTTATGTACCTACTTACCTAATTATGTGTAATTTTGGTATTCAGAAACTGTTGAAAAAGATATTATTTTAGTATGAAAATATAAAATGACAGGTAATATTTTCCTCAATTTATTCTTATTGTTTACTTATTCAAAGCACAGCACTAATAGTTGGCGATTTTTCAACTATACCTAATGGTCACAATAATTTTCCGTCGCTTTTTTCTCTGTCAATACAAGTAAATAATGTGCAGTGCATACGAGCTATTTATTTTACATAATAATGTGTCTTCACATCGTCACACAAGTAGATACCTACCACAAGTACCCGATCTTGTTTGACACAATACAAATTAGTGCTGTTTACTACACATTGGTGCCGATTGTGTTTGACACAATACAAATTAGTGCTGTTTACTACACATTGGTGCCGATTGTGTTTGACACAATACAAATTAGTGCTGTTTACTACACATTGGTGCCGATTGTGTTTGACACAATACAAATTAGTGCTGTTTACTACACATTGGTGCCGATTGTGTTGTTCACAAACTAAACTAAATTTAAGTGGTAAATTTAAGTCTGCATCTTTTTCTTTCTATTTCGTAATACTCCATAGACAAGTTTAGACGTGATTTAAAAATTGGCTACTAAAAATACGTCAATTTACGTCAGGCGCTGACTAATTTGACAGGACTAAAATAATATTTATCTGCTGTCCTTTTCTTATTGAAATAGGAAGAAAAAGATAAACTTTACTTAAATTTAGTTTAGTTTGTCAACAAGAGAATCGGCGGCTTACTAGCATGACTTATGGCAACATAGCATTTATTAAAGATATGCTGAATTACTGAGGTACCTAACTACATAACAAGAAATAAACTAATCGTGATTCGCATATAAAATATACAATTAAATAAATAGTTCTCAGCCTACAAAATACATTTTGCAGCTTTACAACCTCACATTTCTCACGTATCGTACAATCATTCGAGCATAATCTCAGGAAGCCTTGCCTTCCGCCATTGAGTAACGTTTGCGAAATATCTGGCAACACTGGCGTTACTGGCAACTTAGTGACGGACTGTGCGAGGTCGCGCCGAGGAATGCGAGATCGTCACGTGACCAGCGCGAGAGTCGGCTGGCCTGATGCACCACGTACGTACTGCTCCAAGATTTAGAATAAAGAATAAGTATTGAATTATCGGTTTTTGGGTTGATTTGCGTAAGGGGTGCGTGGCGTAGTTAGGCTCCACGCTATGTGCTACGCGCATCGCTGTGCGTAACCTATGACATTCCTATACTGATGAATTTGTACTATAAGGGCTAAGCGAGTACGATAAAGATACAGATTGGGGATAAAATTTTATTTTTTATTTATTCAACTTTATACACAAAGTGGGTACAAAGAAGGACTAATGCCTCAGGCAGCTTCACATCAAAGTGATGTTTATTACTTTGAAGTTCAATGACAAGATGATTGCAACAAGTGATTGACCGCAAGTAGTCTGATAATTTACTCCTGGTTGTAAGTGCAGCCAATTGTGGTGAGAATTGGTTGTGGAGACAAATTGCAGGAAACAGGACCGTGGGCGTGTGTCGATACCTATCAGACACATTGCATTTTATGTTATTTACTTGTTGTGCTGTAAATGTGCACAACGTGAGATGTATCTGTCAATGCGTCCGCCTCGGCACACGCAGTACCGTAACCTACCCACACGAGAAGTTGTTGCAAAGTTTAATTTTGTTGGATGTACACGCATTGAATAAATCAACTGTACTTACTGTATTACATAGATCATTTTCAATAATAGTTCCCGCAAACACCGATCCATTTCGGCTTTTCCATAAATATCTACATTTTGACATAAGCACGGTATTCTTACTTCCTACTCCAGCATGTTAGATACAAGTAAAGGTAGCTAACAGGATTTGTCAACGTCTGGCGAGGGGCTTAGGTAAAGTTACAGACAGCCTGTCTGATGCAATGCGACCATAGACAGGTGTTGAAAGTAAAGGTTGCTTATGTAATGCCTTGAAACTTGTGACCCGATAAAATTACCTTTATAGGGTGATTTTTGGTTTATAATTATTATAGTATACATATAATACCTGACCCCGCACACTTTGTCCTGTCCAATTTTTATATTTCCGGGAAACCTTTCCATTTTTTCATTCTATAAAAACCGAATTCGAACTATTGCGAAGTTTTTAAAACAAAATAGAGTTAAATCGCCGTTCTCAAGTGATGCCCAACGAACAGGTTTTCATTTTATTTATCACAAAATAGATCGCAAAATTTATACGTTAGTTATTAACAGCTCCATTTCAGTCTGCGGCCATACTTACATAATATTTATTATGTTTCATATTAATTTATGCTTTGCCTCAGGTACCTACAAAACTGACATCAGTCCAATTAGTTTCGCCACGAATGCTTAGGATTATTGCGATAGGTACTTAACTGTAATATCTAGTATTAAAATACAAAACAAGTAATGATACCTGTCATTACGATCTCATATAGATTGTCATGTTATGCAGTTAAAGAGATAACAATAATTATGATTCCCAAATTATTTGCCGAACGACTGAACACAAAAATTTCGTCCCAATTGATCTAATGTCGCGGTCGGATGCTGTGCTCTCTCATTGAATATCGTTCTCTGCCTGATACCATCTGAATGGCACAATGTAATGATGCTGCGATGCGATGCTTCATAACACAATGGAACGCGGATGTAAGCAACATTACACTAAACGCTACTTTTATCTGATAAAAATATAAATAGCAGACATTTTGAGGATTTCCTCCCAGCACACAACCGGCAAATGTTTATATATAACCAAATAACCTTGCTGATAACTGATGAATATTATTAGTATTTATTTATTTCAAGATTATTATACTTTATTTAAAAAATAAAATGTAGCGTATCTGTGTACCCCAAATCTATGGATTTTACGTCCTGGCTTCTAAGTCCCGGCTCCTACGTCTACTACAACTGGTCCGCGCGCTACGGGCGACCTGCTGCGCCGCGGTCGGAGGCCTGGCCGGCCTGACTGGGCGTCGGCACCTGCACCGGCAAGCCCTACTCCCCGGTGTTCAAGCCTCTGCGTCCCGGGAACCAAGGACGGTACCTTTCCCATCTTACACGTACTAGTGCTCAGAACGCCAAGTGTGTCCCTACCTGCCACCTAGCCTACTACTACCTGAGCCTACAGTGAGGATTATGCGTATGAACCTCGCCAACCTTCAAAGCCCTAGCCGTAACAATGGTACCTAATACGTGGATTTCTTCAGCACTCTCATTCATGCGCCGACAAATGAATGAGGAGCGGTAATGTAGCCCGACCCGCCACCACACGGCGCAGAGCTGACTGGTCCAGTCGCACAGAGCCTTTTTTTTTTTTTTTTTTTGTTTCGGGGTGGAAAATCCTCATGGATGTCCGCCGCCCTGGGGCGGGCGGCGGGGTCTGTCAGACTCTTACTGACTAAAAACCACCCCGGTGTTCCCTCTCTCACCTACGCCGGGGGTCGCGGGAACGAACGATACTTCCGCAACCCCCGGCTGGTACTGGCCCGCTCCTGCGGGCCTCTCCTCGTGTCAGGGGGGGGAGTGAGGTGTTAAACTCCCCCCGCGACGTCTAAGAGGGGCGCGCGTGGAACACTACGCGCCGCCGCCTCGGGTCCTGATGTGTGGGGGGCGACGGACGTCCCCAAGTCCGTCGCCCCTGGACCCATTTAGGGGGGCTGGAAGAGGGCGTTATCCGCCCTCCGCCGACGCCCGGTGCGCCTGCTGCGGGCCGGGTGAGGGGACGAGATCTCCCTCTCCCTTTCCGCAGCCTCCTTCTGCGAGACGACTGTTTCGCAGAAGGAAACCACCGCGTCCCAGGACTCCTCGCTGCCGACCATAGACTCGACCACGGCCGGCAGCGATAGGTCACTGCCTACTCCTGAGATGAGGGCACGGCGCGGCTCCTCCCAAGCGGCACACTCTGCCAGCGTATGCCGCGCAGTCGCACAGAGCCTGGTCCAACCAGTTTCATCGCACCACACCACTGGCGCTGCATTGTCTCGGGTTCCATCGCAGATTACAGCTTATTATAATTTAACCGCGGTTGCCTAACGTTTCATATTCACAAGGTTGAGACGAATTTCGCGCACCAGTCACGCATCTGAGTACTCGCATTCGTTTCTAGTTAGTAATAACTTCTTCATTTGCAGCATTGATTGTTGTTGCTGTTGGCAGTGATTGTTGATTTACTTGAAGTTTCTGTTCATTATGATAACAGCCCATGGAAATGGAAATCCCATGAGGGATCTATTGAGTAGATCTAGGTATAGATATACCTACAGGTTTCTTATTCAGAAAAACTACCTTATCTGGTCTACTTCACATCGAAGTTGATGATGATGCTGTGTTGATGCCTGATGAAGACTATCCACGTGATGGAAGCGAATCAAAATGAGTCCCTTCCGAAGCGTATTTCTTGTTCAATATGTTTTATGGCAGCCAAAACAAATACATTGCTTTGATTTTTTAACGAAATTCCCATCAGGGCTTGCGAGGTCAGCTGCCTCGGCCTGCGGACTTCATAAATGATTGTCTGTTTGATATCTCTGGGGGTAACACGTACATTCCAAGATTCATCTCCGTTCCTACATATGTAATACATGAACTGGAAATTCCGGTATGGCTCGAGATATGTATTTACTTAACCATTTACAGCTCAATACTGACTCTTTATTATTTTATTTTTTTTATTTTATTTTATTTTATTTGGGAAAAAAAAACGATATTACATTACATATAACACTTATCAGTAAGGTATCTAAAACAAAATCAATGTAATAACCACAACATTTTCCACATGTTAACAAAGAGGTATGCTATGATGATGAGGACTCATTGGTAAGCGAGTTACCATTATTCAAGGAAACATTTTGTAATGTTACAAACTAACAATCTAGTCAGTTACCACAAGATATGTCCAAGTTTTCTAGTACATTAATAACTTTACTTCGAAAAGCATTTTTATTTAGCAGAAATATATCAACATCTATGAAATATTCATTGTATATTTGCATGAGTCGCTGAAGGGGTGCACGCTTACCTGCGTTTGTCCGGTGTGATGCTTGATCAAACAATCGGTAAACGCGCACTCTACGATGATGAATTGATCTAGGCACTACAAGTTTAATATCACTACTGAGGTCTATACAATTCAGCTTATTATTATAAAGGTCGTGCAGTGTCATTACTTGCAGAAGCATTCGTCTCTTCTCGAGCGAGAGTACATTATACATTGCTAGAAGGTCTTTGTAAGGTAAGCGTGGAAGTTGGCATCTGAATTGCATAGTTCGCAAGAACTTGCGTTGCACTTTTTCAATGGCTATTTTATATTTATTATACAGTGTGTCCGGACATGGACTAGCGATATTCTAAATACTTAAATATAAGCTATTTTAAAGTACTATTACACTATAGGCTTGGGTCCAATACACTTCCCCGCTATGTGGCAGCCATTTTGTTTTTTTTTGTTGAAATATGCTCTATGCGAGTACAAAAAAAATCATATATCTCAAAGTTTTAGTCATACTGAGATAAAAATAGGCTTATTCGGAAGGCAATAATATTGTCTACCGTCTGCATTACAAAGCAATGTGTTCACAATTCCATAACTTTTGAAAAAAAATGTGAAAGTCGAAAAAAAAATCAAAAAATTATGCAATTCAACCAATAATGGTTAATTACTACAAAAACAACCCCGAGAACTTTTTTATTTTTTATACTAGATCGACAGTTTTTGAGCTACGCTACAATGCAACATAAAATTCACAACTGTATGTTTAATACTTTAAGAGTTATTGTTGTTTGAACATAGCGTATGCGCAAGCACAAAACGTCTTTGTTAACCGCCAGAGTGTCATTTATGGCATTCACTGTATTCCATCTGAGAGCAGGCGAGAAATACTGTTCGTTACTACCGTGAGTAAGCGAGATAGAACGTATTAGTCCACTACCTGAAACAAAATCAGTTTTAAGGACAAATTATTAGTTGGGTTAGTTTAGTTGTCCCTCGCCCTGCGTTGTGATCGCTATCGCTACTTTCACTTACCGTCCGTGCTGTTTACGTGCTGCGTTAGTGTTTTGTATTTAAAAGTGTGATAAAGTATGGCACAGCGTCAATATTCATCGCAACATATTGCTGACATACACTTTGTGTATGGCTTTTGCAATGGAAGTGCAAATTTGGCTGTACAAGAATATCGACGAAGGTACCCTAACAGGCCTACACCGAGTCGCCAAACTTTTATCGACGTGCATTCAAGATTAGCGGAAAGAGGTATTCAAAGAGCTGTTAATGAACGCAATCGCTTGGTATCGCCCGAAGATGAAGAAGAAGTGCTTAGACTAATAACCAATGATCCTAGACTAAGCGTTAGACGGATTTCAGTGCAACTTCGAATGTCTAAGTGGCATGTATGGAGAATTTTGAAAAGAGAAGGGTTACACCCTTATCATTTTCGACGGGTTCAAGACGTGATCGAACCAGATTTTGCTGCGAGATCTGTGTTTTGTTCGTGGATAAATAGAAATTTGAGACAGAACCGTAATTTTTTACAAAGAATACTGTGGACTGATGAAGCCAAATTTACAAGAGCTGGGATTACAAACCACAGAAACGACCATCTCTGGTGCTCCGCAAATCCAAGGGCGGTGCGCCCAAGCTCATTTCAACATGAATTCTCAGTAAATGTGTGGGCCGGCATAATCAACGATAGGCTGATAGGGCCATTGGAATTGCCACCTACATTAAACGGCGCTAGATTTTTAGAATTCTTACAGACACAGTTTGCGGACAGCCTCATGGACCTACCTCTATCATACCGTCGGCGTATGTGGTTCCAGCTCGATGGTGCACCCGCGCATTTTTCTCGAGCAGTGAGAGAATATTTAAATAATAATCTACAGCCGTGGATCGGTCGTGGTGGTGTAGTAGCGTGGCCGCCTCGCTCACCCGATTTGACACCCTTGGATTATTTTTTGTGGGGTCATATGAAACAAAAAGTATACGCTACAGTTCCAAATACCAGGGAAGAACTCGTCGCAAAAATTATGGCAGCCGCCGAAGAAATTAGATCCGATTTGGATTTAATTAGGCGCTCATCAACCCAGGTGGCACAGAGAGCCGTAGTGTGTCTACAAGCTGGAGGTGGCCACTTTGAGCAACTGCTTTAGATATTTTAATCTTCATTTAATATTGGAAAAAACATTAAATAAAATTCAATATGAATGTTATGTTTTTTTAATGATTTCCTGTTTAGGGTTCCGACAAAGGCCTTTTGTGCTTGCGCATACGCTATGTTCATACAACAATAACTCTTAAAGTATTAGACATACAGTTGTGAATTTTATGTTGTATTGTAGCTTAGCTCAAAAACTGTCGATCTAGTATAAAAAATAAAAAAGCTCTCGGGGTTGTTTTTGTAGTAATTAACAATTATTGGTTGAATTGCATAATTTTTTGTTTTTTTTTTCGACTTTCACATTTTTTTTCAAAAGTTATGGAATTGTGAACATATTGTTTTGTAGTGCAGACGGTAGACAATATTATTGCCTTTCGAATAAGCCTATTTTTATCTCAGTATGACTAAAACTTTGAGATATATGATTTTTTTTGTACTCGCATAGAGCATACTTCAACAAAAAAAACAAAATGGCTGCCACATAGCGGGGAAGTATATTGGACCTAAGCCTATAGTGTAATTGTACTTTAAAATAGCTTATATTTAAGTATTTAGAATATCGCTAGTCCATGTCCGGACACACTGTATAATGGATCCCATATCAGGCAGGCATATTCAAGCTGAGAACGAATAAGTGACCGATACAAATGTAAAAATGTACAGGGGCGCCTGAAGTCGGTAGCTGTTCTGATAACAAAGCCGTACATTTTAAATGCTCTGGTTATGATGTTTTCTATGTGCAGATTCAAGTGCAATTTACAGTCAAATAGTATTCCTAGGTCTCTAAGGTTCGTCACTCTGTTTAGCATAGTACTACATAAGGTATAATCAAATTTTATAATACTTTTGTTTTTAGTAAAGCTGATGATATGGCATTTGGGTATATTTAAATTTAACTTATTAATTCTACAATATTCAGAGAGTCTGTCAAGATCGCTTTGAAGTTCTGAGCAGTCATTAAATTTTTTTATGGGTTTATATAATTTTAAATCGTCAGCATATAAAAGAAAATTTGTGTATTGAAAGCATGTATTTATGTCGTTTATGAATATAACAAAAAGTAGAGGACCTAATATAGAACCCTGAGGAATACCGGACGACATTCTAGCACTTCCCGATTTGTACCCATTAATCACGACTATCAGGCTGCGGTTAGTAATATACGAACAAAACCACCGCAAAAGATTGCCCCTAATTCCATTAAACGCTATTTTATTGAGAAGGATTTCATGGTCCACTCTATCAAATGCCTTCTGAAAATCCGTATATACAGCGTCCACCTGAATTCCCTTGTCGATACTATGGAAGAGGAAATTAGAGTAGATTGCTAAGTTTGTCATGGTGGATTTTTGTTTTACAAAACCGTGTTGTTCAGGTATGATATAATTATGGATGAAGGGGTAGATGGCATTATGAACAAGCTTCTCGAAAAGTTTTGATGTTGCACTGATTATATATTATAGGTGATAACTGATTAGATAATGGAACTATTTTTGTTAATACTTGAAATCCTTTTACTATTAAGGTATTTGTTTATTCAGCTATGATGCTGTGGGAAAGATTTTGATGAATGTAAAATATGCCAAAGATTAGTTAAGTAATGCATAGACCAGAAGTAAGTGTTTCGCAAAAGGTCTAAGAAAAAGTTTAGAAGTTTTGCTAAAGACTTTTCTTTGGCAAAGCAGTATCGACGATACGTCATGATTGTGTCTCATGAGATCAATTATCTCCAGAAATACCTAGTTTTGTTTATTTAAGTTTTTATATGAAGTATAAGAGGACGAACACTGTGTTATAGATAGATACGTACTTAGTTACGCACACGATGACTGAATTCCTGAAGCGCATCTGAAACCAGCACGTTGGAATGTGTAAACGTGTCGATTTGTATATGTTCATAAATAAAATTGCAATTCCTTTATCGTAACGTCTTTCGTTGAGAACATTGCGAGATTACGAGTATCCTTCAATAACCGTTGAAATAGAATGAATGCTCCGGTAATGCCTTGTTTATGAATTGGTATCTACTAACTTACGCTTTAACCTTTTAAAGTTGTTAAAAACGAGCGATCTGCTGGCACAGTTGTCATAAAATTTAAAAACTTATAAATGCTTAGTAAGTAGTACCAGGTTCTTAACAGATTGGCTTAAATACTTATTTAAAAACTAGTTTAATTTACATGTTATAATTATCTATGAGAGGTGCGTTGGTACTGACATTTGTCATAAAATGCTTAATTGAGCAAGCTATGAAGCTAGAATCCGCCGTTAACATATGTTTAGCTATATCATCTAGCTACACTACACAACATAGCGTAAGTACAGTCTGCGCTACGCAGACCTTAGCTCTACTTTGAATTCCTAGAAACACGTTCCACTTGACCAGTCCCGAGAGCGAAGCGGTCCCATACAAAACGACCGCGCGACATAATCAGAGCGTCGCGCGTCACGGCCGCGGGACGCAAGGACGCTTGCAGCCGTGTCGCGCCGCGCCGCGCCGCCCCTCTCTGCCCGCACGCCGCACGCCACGCCAGACGCCCATTGACCTCCCAGTTGTGAGCATTTTCCGATGTCAGCGACGTGACCCGGTTACTAAAGCTGTGTTGTTTTATTGCTAATGCGTTATTCGTATTTGTTTGTGTGGCGATTCTTAATGAACATCTGTTATGTTTGGTTTTAGCTTGCTCATGCTGCCTATACAGTACAAGTAGGCGCTGTAACTATTTACTCTCCGTTCCTTCCCATATTCAGTTGTTTTATATGTATAGGCCCCAATCGTAGCGTTGCTAATGTCTAACAAGTCGGTAGCCTTGAATTGTTCGTTAATTTCATGACACTTAAAAAGGACATCAACGCGCACCAGAAAAAAACGCTTGAAATATTTATAAAATGTCACTGTTATATTTAGTTGGTATTCAGTGAACGCACGTGGCCACATTATTTATAAGGTCAAAAACAATCGATTCTCAGCTAAACGTGAACCGAAATAGATGCGTGACCGTGTTCGTTAATGTTTCATAGAACATAGTCCTGATGTACTCGTGATGCTTTTAACGCTACTCCGATATAATATACTCGATAATTCACTAATTGGTTCAATTATACTAAATAATAATAATTATACTAATTAATACTTCTGTTCGTCAGAAGTTAATCATTGTTATCGTATGATCAATGGAAGTTAGGTTATTAGCACATTCCGGGCGAACGAACAAACAGAACAAACGTACGTGGAAAAGCCACGTACGTTTGGCTTTAAAATTGTAGCGATGTTTGAACTTGTTGAAAATCTACAACGCATTCTCGGAAAATATGAAATTCAACGCATGCCATTGGAAAATAAGGAAATATTAGAAGGACATAGAGCTAGACGACTTGTCATTTGGAGGCAGCATGAATACGATTGAATTTACATTTATTGTGTTGTCGACAGTGGCGTGCATTGGTTTTCAGAATAGGTAGGCAGGCGCTACGCCGTGTCTAGTCTAGGCGGACGCGTTCACTAATAACAGATGCTGATAATAACGTAACCAAAAAGCTTATTTCTTCGTACACGCTAGGGAATGTAAAAACGGAAGATACAAAAAAGCAGAGTTGCAAACATATAAAAACTCTTAACTAATGTTACCAACTAAAAAAAATAATAACATTGTCAGCTTACAATACTAGAGTAAACTAATTTTTACCACCACAGGTATCTCAAAAAAATAAATGATAAGCTAAATGTCACATTATACATAGAGCCATGAGATGTGTCACACAAACATGCAATTTGATGGATATCTGTAGTGACTTGGAGAAAAACCGTTTTTGTTCTATTGTTTTGTTTGTTACGTTTGTGCTCACACAAACTTTTTTAAAATTATCATTTTAAAAGTTTTAAAACCGCTATCGTGGATTTTCATTTTGACCTTCCTATGGGCTATGCACTGTTTAAAACCATAAAAGCGACACCAATGATGAAAAAAAAAATCTATACAACCGCCATCTTGGATTTTCATTTTGACTTCACTGTCGGCTTTAGCACCCTTAAAAACCATAAAAACGACACCTAAGACGAAAAATTTGAAAATTTTGGCAGCCGCTATTCTGGATTTTCAAAGTGAGTTCTCTCAATTGTAAAACATGCGGAACGGGTGAACGGGAGAAAGAGAGACACTGTTGAGCAGAATAAAAGTAAACAAATATGACATTGGTCCTTACGTTAAAGTTTTAGCGCAGCCTACACCTGAGATAGAAAACCTACTTGGAATAGTTTAAGTTATGATGAGGCCGACATGCCACTGTGGATAAAAACCTCTAATAAAAATTAAGAAAAAACCTTGAAAACCACGAAAATGACACCCATGATGAAAAATTAGAAATTTTTTTGCAGACGCCATCTTGGAATTTCACCTACCTATTCCTTTTCAGATCTAGATCTCATCTACTTAAGTAGGTATCGCGAGAATATTCCAACCTTTTTGGGAGTTATTATGTTCGAGCCGTTTGTGGTTGAAACACCAGGGTCATGGCCTGATGGGGTCTGAGTGCTCACTTGGTTTTTCAAGACATCGTCTAGTGGTTGGTCGACTCTTTACTTGACCAGAGGGCTGCCTTATACATACATTGGTTAAAGAATCAGCATCCCCAAACAACGTGGCAATGCTGCCAGCCTTTTGGGCATCTTTTTCCCCTGACAGCGATGCGGACAAATTTATTGATGGCCTATGATTTTTTACGCTTGTTTTGTTGTATATATTTATGTACAGACGGCAGCACATCAAGCTACCCGAAAGTGTCAAATTTTCCCAATCAACCTTAAACCTTATGCTTTAGCGATAAAGTTGAAAAATCTATTAATTAAACTCGACAGATCGTAGTAGCTTGATGTGCTGGCGTCTGTACATAATATTATTGTAAGTCTGTTACTCGTAGCTTATAATTATATATATATAGTTCGATGTCCACCACGCACAGGATGGATGGGAAGCAGCACATAAGTAATTCTTTGCTCCGTTGGTGTAATTGCTGTATGGCGTTCCAGTAGGAGGATAAATAAATAAATAAATAAATAAATAAATAAATAATTTTATATTATGTATATTATCTTGTTTGAAAATAAAAACGTATTAAGTATAGTAGGTATCTCATAAAGCGTAAATCCATCGAACGGAAACGTTTCTATTACTCAATAAATACTACAGCTACAAACTAACCACCTGTAAGTATACTAATAAAACAAAAACACAACAGTTGGGTGCAAATGTCCGCGTTACGTTACGTCACGGTGTTTCCGAGCGGCGCGTACGTTGACCATGACCGCCCGGCGAAAGTGTAGGCGACTGGCGCCGGCGCAGCACGCCTGGCAACAGCACAGAGAAGGCTCACTCATCATTAGGCTTTCGGTGTTACTAGACATGACATAGTTATTATGACGAAGAGTCCAAACATGGCAAAACTGGCGAAAAGTGGGTGCCATTACTACCATTGCAGACCACCACCAGCACCACTACCACTACATGCCACGGTGACGTCGTCGCATATGACGAGCAGTGTGGTCTTACTCGGCAGGGGAAGATGTTTCTTCGCCTTCACAAATAAAAGTCGACAGACTTAGGTGCTGGTGCTGGTCAGTATTAGGGTGTTACTTGGTAACCCTGTGTGTGCGCAAGAAGATTACTTTATGAAGCAGGTCAAACCTTCTGTGCCCGTACACTTCATTGTGCGCGCGCAGCACACTAACGTGCCACCGGTGGACCATCGGGACCGTTACTCATTCAAATGTAGGACTATACGAATACGAATGATGGCGCGACAGAATGCGTTTTATTTTTATAACAGGTACAGGTCTACCCATGAAATATCAGTAAATTAAATCACAAAGAAGCAGCATAGACTGGTGTGTGTTGCTTCTTTGTTATTTAATGACAAAACTTTCTGTTAATCGTTTAACAGAAAGTTAACAACATTTTGAATTGCGTAGTTACACTTGTCCAGTAGCAGTTTTGTTAACTTTAATTTAAAACTTTGATGGGTAATTCTTTTAAATGTATCGGAAGTTTACCACCACCACCACCTGTATAAAGTTGATTTTTATATTGTGACCTCAGTGGTCCTGAGCGTTGTGTTTTATCCACTACTGACGTAAACAGGTGCTAGTTCGTTCTAACGAATAGGGCAACTTCTAGTATATACAACGATGGCAATGTAAGTATCCTTTGAGATTTAAAAACAGGTTGACAGCTTTCTGTAGTTTTAAGACGTTATTGATCGAAGGCAACGTTTTTGGACCCGAAATATTCTTTCTCTCTCACTGCAGTTTTCTCAAATTATGACACCAAATCTTAGCGAGGAAGCAACTAAACCCTGATATGCTGTCTATATATATAGTACATATGCCGTTTTACTTAATTTATTGCAGACGTTTTCAGGATGACGTTTCCATGTCAGTTTATTGTCGATGTATCCTAGGAATTTTGTTATCTACGTTTTGGTCATTATATTTAATTATAATATTTTCATATTTTGCCACTCGTAGGAATGCACGACTTGTGTTTTATTTCGATTTATGACTAGATTATTTTTACGAAGCCAATCTGTTATAGTTTTATGTTGTATCTTTTTTGCATTCCATTTTATCTATGCATCCAATTATAGCTGTGCTATCATCCGCAAATAATGTCACTAGATGATTGATTTTGACGCGGTAGATCTTTAATGGAAAGCAGAAATAATAATGATCCATGGAGTATGGACAAACCGGTTGCAGAGGGATGTAGAGTGCAGTGAGCGGGGCGTCTGGTTGGAGTACCTACTGCAGTCTGTAAGTGAATGTAGAGCGGCGCGTGCGCAGGCTCGCTCCCTTGACCCCAATAACATGTCACCGGTACTGCACCAGCGTTATTTACTACTAGTGAAATTGCAAAAAATACAACTGATCATAATAAGTTTATCGACTCATGAAAAGTTTTTTTTTTTGATAACTTGAGTAGGTAAAGCCGACTGACTACCGGATAGGAATGAGTATGCTTTCCGAATTCTTCACTTAGGTATGTAGGCTTTCAAATAAATAATTATAAATCATTTCATGATTTATAATCATTCATCATTTCATAATTTATAAATGCATCTTTCAGCCAACTCCCTAGATACAAATAATTCAGTAGAAACAACTCATTCTCGGTGTAAACATCGAAAATATTTTGTATTTATAAGTAAAAAAAAAAAATGTTAGATACATCCCCGTCGAAGTGCACACTGCTAAACAAAAATCGAGGAAAACATTAAATAAAACAGAATTTAATACATTGTACATAGATACTAATTAATTAGTAACACTCTAAAGCGAAGCGGACATCGCATTTCCATACAGAACAGCACGGTGCGGCCCGTAGTGCGGGAGGGGTCGGGCAAATATACGTTGTAGGTACTCGTAACTGATGAGGTTAGAGGATTTTTGCAAAGCGGTGCGGTCGACCCAAATCTACGTCAGCGTTATTAATTAACAGTCGTGTCAGGTTTTAGAAGTTCTCTTTTGTTTACAGGTACAACAATAATCAAACCAAATTAATTATCAACCATATACCGTAAGTATAACGAAGTAGGTGCGCACTTTCATGAAAAAGAGGTTTTCTTATTTCGTGGTTTTGTAACATTTCAACGCCTTTGACAAGTAGAATCGTTGCTACATTCCGGAAGAATACTTTTTTTATATATTGTGCTTTAATTACGCCATTAACGTAATTATAGGTTAATTTAAAATAAAACTTTACAAGTTATTCGACTTAAATGGAGCAATACTTTTAAAAAACCTTAAAAGCACAATTTTCATTTTGAGGCAGTGGTTTTTATTTTTTTTTGTCTTGATCACAATACATATAAACTTAAGTTCCTTTGTCTAATCGGCTACGGTTTTAGTGATAAACCACGTTTTCTACATGTTTGTTACTACCTCCATCGCCTAGCCGCCCCTCAGGGATGTTACCTGCATGGACTGGGTGCCTTTTAAACTCCACTACACAATGGGAAGATGCTCCAAACATCAGCAATCAGCCTCAAAAGTGTAACAAAACAATTTTAAGTAGGTAACCATAATTATGATGATACTTATTGTAATTTCAACCGATGCGGCGTGCGTTTACACGCAAACGAAACAAAAGGAGAATGTGAGAATCGTAGCAGGTGGAGTTCTGTAGTGTCTGCCTAAGTGCCTACCCCCAGAAGAAGGCGTGAATATGTATGTAGGTACGTATTTTCACTTAATATTTACAATGGTACATGGTGTGTTTGCCCAGCTGTCACTCATCCGCTGTGTCGTCACCGTGCGATCCGCCAGGTGACATGGCCGCTCGACCTCCGCCATTATCAGCTACTCAACACTGATCCATTACATTTTCAGCAAGATTACACCTCCCCAACCACTCACCATCTTGTTTGGGAGCTGTCACTCGCTTCCTGACGAGTCAATCTTACAGAAGCATTACCTAACTCAAAATCTTACGTCATATTTAGTAATCGCTTTATCAAATAGATTAGTCGCAATCTTGGGATTCTTGAAACAAGATAGCTTACCTGTTAATATATCTTGTTTTGCATCGAGACTAACACTGCAACATATTCCAGTTGAATGCATTTATATATTTATCAATGAAAAGGTTATCTATTGAGGTTGAGTCAGAACTTGTTCCACGCTAAGTATCAGGTTAGAACAGTTTTCATAGAAGAAAGCACTAGCAGATAACTAATGTTTAGATTCATAATAATCAGAGACCCGTCCGTACTCAAATAGGTCACAATCAGAGTGCTATTGTTGCAAATTATTTCGCACAATCATAGTAAAGTGGTGCTTCTACTGAGCTTCTACGTAACCGAAACAAAACTAAACTAGTCCATGAAAATAGGACAAACCCACATGTAATGTGACAGTTATTTTAGCACGAAATAATTCGAATGATTACATAATTGAAGTAATGGCGGGTGCGGCCGGCTGGCTCGAGGAGAACTACATTAGTTTGATCAAGCCTCGAATTAGTTGCCCACCACCGACCGCACCGTTAGCAAGCACTTGCTCGTTCATTACTAACATTGAAACGTTCTTTGATGGTAGGTTACTATCGCAGAACATTATTATGTCTTGTGGTTACTTCCAAAAGTTTTCCCCGCCCTCGACGGTATATCAAACATAGCAAAATGCCAACATCAAATAAGTACAATGAAACTGGATACTAAACCCAATTTAAAAGTTTCACCCACTACTGAATGTAGGTAGGTAGGAGCCCTCCGTCTGCATCAATGGCAACCAAGCCATATTACAGCGATACTTTTCATTTTCAGGTCCTTCATCAAAAGACTGAATTTTCAGACATGTTCACATCAAAAACCTGAAGGCTACATGACTCGATAGACTTGTTTGTAACTTCAACCAATTTGAACACCTTAAAGCTTGATGGTATTGTTATCAGCACTGGTCGCGTGCTCGAGTTCATTCGCGGGCAGAGCGCGGCCAGCCACGTGTGTCGCGTAATACATGGGTGTGTTAACTGTGTTATGTACTCGTTATAGTTAGAAATATAATAGTCGTAGTATGTAAATGTAAGTGGGAGCACGCGAGGCGGAGGGGGGGGGGGGGCAGTGCGCCCGGGATTGGCGTTGTATATTTTTATAGTCATTGCTTAGTGTTGAGATACCTATTTTATTCATAAACGATTCAAATTATTAGTATTAGTCATTTAGAAATGTATTTAAAACTGTAGCAAAACGTTGCTGTTTTGCCCGCACGGCGCACCTATATGCTTCGTGAAGCAGCTTCTGAGTAGTAGGACTTGTAGGTCATGGGTTCGTAGTTGGGACCCCGGCGCGCGGCGCGCGGCGGGCGCCTTACGTCGTGTAAATAATTTCATCACCACTGCTCTCGAAACGGTAAAGGAATATATCGCGAGGAAACCGGCATGTCCTAGAAGACATGTGACATCTACCATCCCGCACTGTGCCCGCGTGGTACATTACATACAGCCCACCCCCTCTCGAAGACAGGAGGCCTTAGGCCCAGAGTGGGAATAGTATAGGCTGATTACGCTTATGCTTCGAAGTCCTCTAACTAATGTAGCATATCGAACAAAGCGTCGAATTTATAAATATCATTTTTTTGTCTATCAAGTTCAAAAGGTCAATGTAAAAAAAGTTTGTAACAGTCGTGTTACGCAAGTCAAACGTGCTAATGAAAACATACAAATACAAGTTCGTTACCAAATCAGACAGACAGCTCATAATAACTTTCTCTGAAACGCGTAATATTTTATTTGTGCGGCAGTGTAGGCTTAGCTTGTGTGAGATTGTGTAAGCGCAAGGTAACTTGTCCAAACCAGAGTCCCAACATCTAAAACTGAATAAACGAAATGGTGGTGATAAATGGTGTAATGACATTAAATAGAGTCGTCCCAAAGTCACGATGCTCGAAGTTAATGGAAGTAACAGTGGCTGAGAACTATAATTTGTTTTTTTAGAGAATGATACGTAAACAACTGCCGGTGCTTTGCAGTACTTATTTCACAAGAAGACGTACTAATCCGTGGTTCTAACTGCTACTTAGAATTACGCAGACTTTAATTTGCACAGTTCCCTTAAAAGGCACGTTTAGTAGATCAAGGCGCAGTTAGGCTGGTGCTCATATCTCGTCCGTAGAAGGCAGGCTGTCGTCACGACACGTCACGACCTGCATCCACAGTCAAACACAGTGCCTGCTGATGTTAACTTAGACACATTATAAAAACTCTGTAAACTGAGCGCATTTTTTCATATTATTGACGCATACGTACGCAATAGGCTGGCCCCCTATTATAACTAACCCATAGACTACCCGTATACAGACCCTGACAATACGCTTTAAATAGCGTGATCTTGACTGGGTCCGTACAGCGGGCAAATCTACGGGCCACTGGCAGCATGTGGGCGTCCTGCAGGTACCACTCTGCCTCGCTCCTCGCGGACTGCAGGCTGCAGGTGTGGTGTTATGTTTGTATTACACTAGCACTTTGCCCGCGACTTCGTCCGCGTGGGTTTCGTATTTTCCTCAAAAAAAATTAATATCCTCTCGTAAAATTAATGTTTACGATCTTTATAATTTATTTAGAGAAATTAGTATTCGGGTCAATTTTTAAGTTAAACTAAGGAAAGATTTTTTTTTCTTGACATATTTGACATTATATTTTACCATTATATGATTTCTTATACGCTTCAACATATCTGATGACAAGGAGATAGACCGGTTCCTTGTCAGCACCGGCTTACGTAGTAGCTAAGATTTTTCTAATCAACTGTCCTCCCTTTTCACCACGACAGGGCTTGTTTTTATCAAAAAAGCGTTTGGTACGTTTCCATTGTATGACTTTAGAGATTATTTATACCCATTTTCGAGTTAATGGAAGTAAGCAGTAAAATCTACCCCTTAAACTTTATCACCCTCTTCCACCCCGGTAGGAGTCGATTTTTTTAAACCATAAAAACAAATACTTTTTAACATGCTTTTATTAGTTTCACCTGTATGTTTGTTTGTCGAGCCCAAAGGCTCGATTTTGCCCCACTTTAATAATAATAATAATCTAAGTATAAATTTAAGCGATCAGATTTACTTTAAACGTTGTTGACTTATCAACGACCGACGACCATACAATATTTAGATAAAAATAAAGTTGAAAAAACATTTTGAAAAAAAAAAAACAAAAAATAAAATAAAGTATAGTTTAAAAAAAAAACACGATTTAATAGCAAATCGAACTAAAAATCAGAAAATAACTGTTAATTTAAAATTCTAAAATAAAAATAAAGTTATGAAAAGAAAATTAATTTCATAGTAAAAAAGAGTGTGGTGCTTTTTATCATATTTGTACACTAACTCTACGTTTACAGATAACTACTAATTATACTATATGTAGGTATTTACAAAAATCAATATTGAGCACCCCACGCTTTTTTACAATGAATTATTATATAATTAATATATATAGATTTTTTTTCGTTTTTTTTTTTAACTTCTGTGGTCTGAATTTGAACCTTTAAAATACCTTAATAGGCACCTTGCTAATCACGGGTCGTGGTAAACTTACCTCATAAAGTCTTATGTCTCGGCAATTATCTTATTGGGTACTATAAGAAGTTTTATTGTATGTATTATTTTAGATGTTATTTGTTGTATTATGTGGGATCTCCAACAAAACTCCACAATACGTAAGTTTACATGATACATACATAGGTAACACCCAGGTGGTAGGTGTACTTCCTCACTCTACAGCATGCACAATAAAGTTAACAACTATGCTAATAAAGTTATAATTGAATAACAGCGAGCTTACGTGAGGAACACGGCACAGCATCTTTTTATCTGCTGATCTGCGTACCTATGTAACGTGATTGTGATCACTAACCCGTCTGGTAAGCTATGAGATTATGGCACTTCCTCATTACATCCGTCATACAGAGGCCCATGTTAATGAACATAGGGCTCACGTTTCAGACTATATTATAATGAATGATGTGATTTAGGTTTTGTTGACGATGATTTATAATTTAGCGAAGGTCGTAATAGACGATTGACATTCGCGTGTTTCAATGCCCTTAATTCCTCTAAACGATACCAATTCGCTAATTCCCAATTAACAGAACAGATCAGTCACACTGATGCCGGAGCTACACAATTTATGTGACGTATTTACGATATAATTTATGGGAGCATTTGTATCGCGATGTAATTGGCATAATGGGCCATTAGTTAAGTCGCGGTTACCTCACAATATTTCAATGTTAAGGCATAATGGATGGAGTTGCGTGAAAAAACGCTGTAACTCTCCTGAAATATGAGTGCGCGCAGAGGGCGCGGTGTTGACGCAACTGTTTCAGGACGTGCTTGCACGACACTGAACTGAGTTGGGCGATAACTTAATGTTATGAAATAACCAAATATCAGGGCAGTTGCCAGACGCCTTCTGGTGGTATTTTTAGCCACCTAACAAAATAATATAGGCACAACTAAACTGCAAAAGTTTAAATTAAAAGTTTGATTTCATAACAAAATTGTACTTCGCAGTGTACCAATATTTGGATCAAAAGTTTTCTTCAGGTATAGCAAGAAATTAACGCTATCGAATTTAATCGACTACTTAAACGATAAGAATAGTTGGTCGCCCTGATTAACTCAAGACAATGTTTATGTTCTTTCTCCAGAATTAGATTACTGATAGGTTATTATACTATGAGCTCATTATACAATTGTTTTTATTGGGCTGTATAAGTCAAATCAGTTTAGTTTTATTTTTATTATATTATTGACATAATCAACCCATTTAAATGTTTTCTAATGAGTTGATTGCAATATGTGGTTAGCTAGTGACCTCGACGATTGATCATATTATTCTTACCTGAGCAACCGGCAGCAAGTTCGTCATGCTCCCTCAGATGTCACTGCTTGCGGTAGCGTCGGGGGTCGGGTTGCCTCCTTCCCTCAAATATGGCGAGGGGGGTAATGGCTGATCTTTGCGTTATGCTCGTGAACGGGTGCTGCTTGTGGTGACTGGTCGTCTTGCTGACCATGGTTTTATTATTGTTATAATTAGTAATAACTTGTTTATTTAGTTTCCTTCGATGGTCCTAGTTTATCATTTGTGACTTCAAGCGACAGCTATGTAAACAGAACCCAGCATTGCATAAATATGTTAGCGGTCACGCCCTTCATACCTGGAGGCTTTTATTTAATTTCCATTTATTAATTTTTGCTTGAGTACCTACGTATAGTTTTTTATTGTATTTCTTGGTATATTGGCGTTGCTAGCTGACATATGGCAGATAATTGAATTTAGTGTCCTGTGTCTTGTAATGTTAATTGCTTTGCATACCTTGTATTGTATTCAGTCAAGTATTTTCTAACTGAACAGACAGCTGTGCTGCTGGGGAGTTTGTTGCGCCACTTCTTCTTCCCAGCGAAAGCACTAGGAAGTGGTGAAGGGCGGGCGTTTTGGGGGACTGTCTTTTGTAATTTTGACGTTCGAAAAGTGCTGATTCTCAGCCTAGTTTGAATAAATGACTTTTGATTTTGATTTTGATTGAAATTATTCAGCAAGGGTATGCAAACGATTTGTAGTTGATACGAGAATCGCGTGCCGTCGCCATTTAACTAATTATCGTCGTGTATAATGAAGCACGGTTATTAACGGGGCATCAGTTGACCTCCGTCCCGCGCCGCCACTCCTCGGTGTGGATGTAATGGAACCATCAGAGTTATGGCCAATATATCGACCAATTACGTCGAATGACACGCGAATTATGACTAAGTATTGTATTGGTCGGATCATGGGATTGCCAATAACCTAATAAATAACCTGTAGTTAAATAAAAAAAAAATAATTAATTGAAATAAATTTATCTGTCTTTCAAGCCTTCAAGTTGTGTTATTTATTTGATTATTCAAAAGTTTTTTTAACTGTATAGGTACATAGACCTGCCTATTGTCTATGAATTACTTTTAAAAAGAGTCTAATGGTGGGTACACATAAGTGAGGCAGCACACCGGAGGCGCCACACGCTACACGCACTCTACACTTACGTCGCCACATTTCTGCGCTACAGTTTAGCTCGGAGAAAATGTATCGTGTACACTGTACACGCACATCGGACGCACAGTTGTGGCGCAGCTTCCAGAACGTCGTAATCATCGTCCGATGATACAGATTTCTTGATGTGGCCATTAATGAGAAAAATAAAGACGATATTGGTTCACCTGTTTAAACAAGGCAGCTACAATTTACGGTAATTTTCATAGACATATATATATATGGACTGGAAATACCTACGAAAAAAGGGTGCCTACCTACAACTCATATTGTCTCAAAAAATGGCTGCCATTGCTAGGGTTGTATCAATCAAGGAACATTGGTGTTACTATAACGAGTATCGATACTAAATACGAGTCGTACTAGTTATCACGTTTGGATCATAATATTGTATACTTACTGATAGTCCGTTCTAACTAAGGTTGCCTACTTTATAGTAACGTATCCTAGTTTATTTTCGATAAACATACTTTATAATTTTGCATAAAAATACAGTATGCGAAAATACTTTATTTCTAATCTTTTGTTATGCGTAAAAGACTCATATGAACTATTTATCGATAGGTACAGACGCCAGCACATCAAGCTACCCGAAACTGTCAAATTATCGCAATCAACTTTCTTCCCTGAAAATAAAATTAAGTAATGCCAAGTGTTTTTTCGGCACAGAATTAAAAAAACACTTTTTAATTGCATCACGTTTACGTATTAAAGTGAAGGAAAACAGCGTGAAGAGATATGTATCCATATGCCCAAAAACAGGTGCTTTCGCATATTATACCTTTATTATTATACCTATTATACCTTATAATATGTATGTATTTAGAAATATATATGTATGTTTATCAGCTGTCTTAGTACTCATAGCACAAGCTCTGCTTAGTTTGGGACTAGATGGCGTTGTGTGAAAGTTGTGGAATATGATTTATTTATTTATTATTATTTTTATATATGTAATTAATTTATATCTATTTATTTATTTCAGGCCAAACGGCCAGGCTATTATTAATCAATCATTTTAATACACATTTACCAAAAATGCTGTGGGAACAGAGTTATCATGTAATCTCATTACATCAAGTGTTCTATTGAAACAGCTTTCTTCAAAGTGAAGTGAACAGAGGTACCATTCTTTATGTCGGGGATTAATATTTTCTTCACCAATAGCCTCTAACCACTTTTTCTTTAGTCCTTCCTTTTTAGGAAACCTATAAAAAGTGCAAGTATTTTTATCAATAAATAATTTTGGTTACAGCTATATTATATTAGCATATGAAACTAAAATCAATAGGAAACGTCAGAAGCTATGTGCACGGTTCCAATTGGTGGTTTCTATGGAGAAGAGTCGGCAAGAAACTCCACGGTTACTCAAAATAATTGGCTTTTACAATGTTAATAGGTAGGGGAGGACAGTGTAGGCCTGTCAACAAGTACCAGGTACTTAAAAAAATAGAAGACATTGTAAAAACCAATTGTTTTTAAAAGAGTACCTAACCGTGGAGTTTCTCGCTGGTTCTTCTGCATAGGAAACCACCATTTGGAACCGTGCATCTAGCTTCTGACGTTTCATAAGTGCCCATGTAGGTTTATGTGAAAGAAAATATTTTGATTTTGGTGCTGTGAACCACGGGCCGGACCTAGCAAGGTCAATCGGAGCTAATAAGACGCAGGACTATTTATGTTAACATAGCAGAATATACCGATATCGTTCCAGCGGAGGAACTAGTTCCGGAAACTATTAGGCAACGGTACAACACTATTCTATTATGACACATTATTGTAAACAAACGAATGAATTAACAAAATAATAAAAAGGTCTGTTATACGGAAATTCACCCAAATATCAATACTTCAATACATAGTATAAAACAAAGTCGCTTCCCTGTCTGTCTGTCCCTATATATGCTTAGATCTTTAAAACTGCGCAACGGACTTTGATGCGGTTTTTTTTAATAGATAGAGTGATTCAAGAGGAAGGTTTATATGTATAATACATGCATAATATAGTAGAGAAACACTGATAATTTTGGAGGTTTCTAATGTGATGTCGTAAATAAACACATTTTTTTGCGCTTACTTTGTAAACGCTGGCTGAACCATTCAAGATAGATCAAAATAATGTACTACAGTATTGTACACCTTAAAAAGTTCTACAAAAAAGTCCGCGATGGTATATGTCTATCTCTTAGGGATAACCCACAATAACCATTTTTTATCCTTAACTTTTTACGAGAAATAATGGCTTATTTAAGAAGCAATTTTAGGCAATACAGCATTAATCCTTATCCAATTAAGTACCTTAAAAACATTGTGCATTTCATATAGATCATTATGGCCCTTTACAGCATGTAATTTAAATGAATATATTCGAAGATATTACAGTTTTAAAATGCGGGCGTTACCGGGCAGTCGGCCGGTGGCGCTTGAAACTACCCAACGGATTTTCAACTTTATCTCTAAAGCATAAGGTTCAAAGTTGATTGGGAAATTTCGACAGTTTCGGGTAGCTTGATGTGCTGGCGTCTGTACTACAGTATTGTAAACCTTAAAAAGGTCTACAAAAAAATCCACAACGGTATATGTCTATCTCTTAGGGATAACCCACAATAACGATTTTTTATCCTATACTTTTTACGAGAAATAATGGCTCTAAAATTATCAGTGTTTCTCTACTATATTATGCATGTATTATACATATAAACCTTCCTCTTGAATCACTCTTTATCTATAAAAAAAAAACCGCATCAAAATCCGTAGCGTAGTTTTCAAGATCTAAGCATACATAGACACAGACAGACAGCGGGAAGCGACTTTGTTTTATACTATGTAGTGATCAGCATTGCACCAATGCGAAGCCGGGGCGGGTCGCTAGTTAGCCATAAATTCATGATCGTGTTACAATTATATCATCGAATGTCTATTATTGTATGTGTTATTGCATGAAAACCGGCTACTAACCTGTGCAAAGAAAGTTGAGGTTGATTTTCATTCTTCCTTGCACCACACTTCACAATACAACACACAGGCATGTTGAATTGCTGTTTTTCAACATTTACATGCAGTTTTAAAGGTAAAGTCCTCGTAATTTTCTCGCAAATCTCAATAATACAAAAAATAAACAACCATTTGACAGCTGAACTACCACGAAACTTGGCGACAAAGATGGCTGCTCTGGCACCTACCTACAACCGTGTATAGAATAACAGGGCATCTCCTGTTATATCCCATCTCAATGGTAATTTTAAAATTCCGCCAGAGTTACGGCTCAACGAAGAAAAGTTTCATTTATATCATAGAATGTCTCAAAACACATTTAGAACGCTGCCTGCCAATCATCTGCTACAAGATTAATGTTCTTTTCTTCTTACTCAACATCAGACGTTCTGTCTGAACCACTTTGTCATCATATCACACAAAAATGTTAATGAAAGTAAAAATAAAAGTGTTCTTTTAACTAGTGAGGATTGTTTGAAATCCCACAATGTGGTATCAAGGTGGTCGATGTATTTGTGGTAAATAAACAAACGAGTTATGTTTGTGTTGTTGCGACATCGCGGCTGGGTGCTAGGAGATGCAGTCTTTGAGCGCAGCGGACGGTAATCATCGTGAGCATAATATCACAACGCTAAAAACGTTTTTGTTGAGCTTGAAGTTTTGAAGTTACCTTTATCGCAATATTGGCATGTATTAAGTACTGTGATGTAATGAACTGAACTAATTAATTTTTAACTGACTTCAAGAAAGGAGGAAGTTCTCATTTTGGATGTATATTTTTTTTTATCGGTCATAAGTTATAACTCCATCACATATGTATATCAGACGGATTTGCAAAATTCTCTTTTTGTCCAAAAGAGGTTCATTCCGAAATTAATAGTCTGATGATGAGTTTCGGAGACAAACAACGGAACTCTCCAATAAATGCCAGCAAATCAAATGCGATTGCTGCTATCGCATACGTATGAATTGTTTACGCAATGACAGAACAACATCACGCCTGTACCCACTAAAGAGGTAAGCAGATGTGTTCAGTACCTATACCTTGGTGTTGGTACAACCTCATTTCTGTCAAAGTTGTTATTGGGGTACCTCTAATCTTGCAAGTGAATTCGGGCATAACTTTTTTGTTTATGAATTGATTTAATTAACCGACTTCAAAAAAAGGAGGAGGTTCTCAATTTGGTTATTGTTTTTTTTTTTATGTATGTTCATCGTCAACATAGACGGATTTGCAAAATTGTCATATATAGACGGATTTGCAAAATTGTCATATTATATAGACGGATTTGCAAAATTGTCATATTATATAGACGGATTTGCAAAATTGTCATATTATATAGACGGATTTGCAAAATTGTCATATTATATAGACGGATTTGCAAAATTCTCTCAACCACCGGCCCTTCGGGTACTCCGTGTGCCGTCTGTTTACCCTCGAAGTAGACATGGTCATCAGCCTCCTCAACCTCTACGTCATCTACTTGCTCGTTATGATGCAGTTCGGACATTTTTATAACTGAACAAAGAGATTAATTTTATTTGTGTAAATGTGCAGCGTGGGCTTGTTCTGTTGTTGTTGTATTGTATTTGTGATAATTTTATATGTATTAGTTTATAAGTTTAATGTTTTTAGTAGTATGTATTGTTTTTTCTATGGGCCTTAGTTGCCTGAAATAAAGGAATAAATAAATAAATAAATTGTCCTTAGGCCGTTTGTTCACCGGCGCCGTCAACGCGAACGAGATGACGGCGCCGAAGGAACGATACATACTTTTACTATGGCCGTGTGCCAGCCATGGCTGTCGAAGGACCGATGGCTTTTGGCTAACTCCAAAAGCCAAAGTTAAAGAGTCAAAATCAAAATCAAAATCAAAAGTCATTTATTCAAACTAGGCTGAGAATCAGCACTTTTCGAACGTCAAAATTACAAAAAACAGTCCCCCAAAACGCCCGCCCTTCACCACTTCCTAGTGCTTTCGCTGGGAAGAAGAAGTGGCGCAACAAACTCTCCAGCAGCACATCTGTCTGTTCAGTTAGAAAATACTTGACTGAATACAATACAAGGTATGCAAAGTAATTAACATTACAAGACACAGGGCACTAAATTAAATTATTTGCCATAATATATTATGTCAGCTAGCAACGCCAATATACCAAGAAATACAATAAATAACTATACGTACTCAAGCAAAAATTAATAAATGAAAATTAAATAAAAGCCTCCAGGTATAAAGGGCGTGACCGCTAACATATTTATGCAATGCTGGGTTCTGTTTACATAGCTCTCGCTTGAAGTCACAAATGATAAACTAGGACCATCGAAGGAAACTAAATAAACAAGTTATTACTAATTATAACAATAATAAAACCATGGTCAGCAAGACGACCAGTCACCACAAGCAGCACCCGTTCACGAGCATAACGCAAAGATCAGCCATTACCCCCCTCGCCATATTTGAGGGAAGGAGGCAACCCGACCCCCGACGCTACCGCAAGCAATGACATCTGAGGGAGCATGACGAACTTGCTGCCGGTTGCTCAGGTAAGAATAATATTATCAATCGTCGAGGTCACTAGCTAACCACATATTGCAATCAACTCATTAGAAAACATTGAAATGGGTTGATTATGTCTATAATAAAATTAAAATAAAACTAAACTGATTTGACTTATACAGCCCAATAAAAACAATTGTATAATGAGCTCATATATAGTATTTAAAGTGCAGGTCGCGAACCGGCAAAGACCACCTTAAAATGGTGGCTGGAACAACATTGGGCCAGGAAGGAACAAGTTATCAAAGATCATGTTAAGTGCCATTTCTAGAAACAAAGGACTCTAAAATAAGGCTCGACTTATTTGTGGATGACGCACACATCAAAATTTTCCCCGTGACAGATCGCAAAATCGCAATACATCGGTGACGCAATAAGTCCATCACGCACGTCTGGTGTCGTCGGGCCCGACGTGTATATCGTTCAGTTGGGACTGTCGGAAGCGGCCGGTGATCGGGCGGGCGGCGCGCCGGTCATCCGGCAACCGGCGGCGCTCCCTGTCGGTCAAGGACGCACGGTAACTGACACTGAGCTACTTTCCAAGATAATTGAGAATATAGTAGATAATAGTAACCGAAGTATGTTAGGCAGGAATAAGTGGAAAAATTGTTTATTGCCGTAAGTTTACTTAACTGTATTTTATGATCGATTCGAAGAGTTATCGTTTTTAGAGTTCCGTAGTCAACAGGAACACAGGAACCCTTACAATTGTCCGTCCGTCCGTCCGCAGCTTAGGTCAGAGACTTAGTAAGTACTAGAAAGCTATAATTTGGCACGGATATACATATTAATCCCCTTGGCCGGTTTTTCATTTATGCGTTTTATGCCCGTGCTTGTTACTACGACACATCATACTTTTGTTTGATGAATATCAATGTTGATGGGTGGAGGGGGAGAGGGAGTGGAAGATTAAAGTAAGTAGTCATGGAAGGAGTGTGTGATGGGAGGTTATGAATTAAATTATAGGAAATATTAACGTGGCGGTTGACAGAGGAGATTGGAAGAGCCGGAAGAAGAAGGCAAAATGGTCCTCGAGATAATATTTCACTTCGGACTTCCCAAAACATTGTATATGTTATGTAAGTAGATATAATTATGTGAGCATAACTATCAGTTATTTAGGTATACTAAACGGTGTAGGTACCTACGTACTCATTACATAGATTTATACAGAATTAACAGTGAACAACTACCTGACGAGGCTGGCGTTAGAGACGTGCGGCTGATGTGTATCGCACATAAAGACAACAAGCAGTTAATAAACTGAACAATTAATAGACGAGGGAGTACTCATTCATGATTGTGGCGTGCAAGATTTATCACTATAATTTAGTATGTTTGAGTTATTTAGAAGGACATAATTTGATTATGTCGAAATAAATTAATCACCTCTAAGTAGCTACGAATTTAAGTTTAATGAATCCAAACACGATTTACGAAAAAGCCGGTAAGTAGGTACCGACTGTCTCCTCAACCCACGAGTGTAATGTTTAACGTGATATTTATTGTAGATATTGAAAGATTGTTGCGGTCCTCACTTCTGTAGTGCTATTCTGTAAAAGAATAGAATAGAATATAATACTCTTTATTATGTACACCATATAGATTACAGACATAAATATAGAAATTTCACCATCAACAAACAAAGAACAAACAAACATCAAAAATTTCACCATGTAAACGTGGGTGAAGTGAGCTGTCAATAGTGTCAATCCCTAGCATCGGATGGGATGATAGTTCACTAGAAGCTCACTTCAGTTAAGTTTTCATGGTGACAATTTTACAGAATATATCGGCTGGAATTATAACTCTGTGTTTTACCTATTCCTATGATATATGATTTCAGAACTATGCATCCTGTTGTGTTCATTTCGATAAATAAATCAGAACAAACTCCATTCCTACCCTCCCAGTAGCCATTTTGTAATACCGCACGTTATCCCTTAGCCAGGCAGTGGTCACATAGCGACCACATGGATTTTAATTTTTTTGTGACGAGCCGATGTCGTATAGGAACCACAAAATGTAATTATTGTCAAAATGTCATTATAACATGTAGGACAGTGGCCACATACAGAAAACATGTCTGCATGGGCAGCAGGCAGTGGTCATATAGAGACCACAGGGGTTTTTTTTCAGGATAGATAAAAAAAAAACAAGAAATTATATTTGTTATAACCCTGTAATCTACCAAAATCAGTATTCAAAAGAAAAAAAAATGGCTAGGCGTGGTTAAGGGTTATAATCGAAAACAAAATCATAACACATGTCTAACGTGTGAAGGTCTGAAGGCCACGGGTTACCGCGGCGTCTATATTATATTATAGTCCTTCAAAAGTATTGTCGCGTAACATATTGTCGAATAGTCGAGCAAGCATTGTCTGCTGATGCCATATGTCACAGTGACAGTGAGTGACAAGGTCGGGGAAAACAAGCTCAAACTGTCGGCTGTTCATAGTTAGACCGCGATGGGAAAATGTATTGTAACAAGTTAACAGCTTCGAGGAAAGTTAGTACTTAGTATTGATTTTTACAGCCCTGTCTGTGTGAAATGATTTGAAACTAATCGGGTAAAGCTTTTGATTTGGCGACTTCGTGCCTATAGTTACTATAAGTTTTTATAAAATTACGTTCATGACTCATGATGTCTATAATTTCATTTTGAAGTGTTTATGTGTCATAATAAGCTAGTTTCATTTTCCGTATCGAAGCCATTGTAAAACTCAATTAAAGATAATATATTTCATAATAGCCTGATTGATGTTACAGATGGTTTCGAATCGCTACACACAAACTATTGCAACTACCAACTGATTGAACACAATCTAGCAGTATTCCAAAAACATGTACCAGAGCAGAGTTTGACAGTAGACTTCTTAATCTGACAGTTTTCAAAGTTAAAAGCTAGGTTCTGAGAAAAGTTAAGGAAGTACAGTTATTTTAGGAACAAGAGCGAATTGCTTGGACTGTAGGTACGGCCGTGTCTGCTCGAGTTTCGATCATTCCTGGAAAGGAATTTGTAACAGAAAAGTCTGCCTCTATATATTTTTGTGCTTAAAGTATTAAATAAATGAAGGTCAAAGATGGGTTTCGACTACAAAGAATACACAAACCAAGTTTCTGCACCCAAACATAGAGTCGACAAGAAAGAAGTTACGGTGGATTTGTTCCTGTGTAGAATTAAGGCTAGAGAATTATATATAATAAACTTCCTACGTAGATTTTTAAGTTTATAATTTATGTTTTATATTTTCCTCTCCTCTGACACACCTATAATTTCATAAAATGCCTAATCCATAAAATTTGATGACGCACATGACGCACGCTACATGCTACCTATTTATAACAATTATGAATCCATCGGTAACGTGTTTGTTACGGCAGAGGTAGATCATTATTGTAGGTAGGTAAGTAGGTAGGTAGTAGGTAAGTCATTATTGTCATTATCACAAGTCATTACCTCCACAGTCCACTGGTATTTAACGTAACGATCCACTGCTGGTGTAACTCCGTCTTCATTTTATCACGAAAAGGTTCTCACCGGTTTGTTTAGCTCTAACATCACATCGTGAAACTATGAACTGGTTATAGGAACCTTTTGTACCTAAAGGTTGTGATGTGTTGCTGAACTTCAACTTTAGTCTAGTTTTAGGGTAACGTTCGGGTTTACCGTTCAAACTGATCTTGTATTTTGTACCATTTGATTAATAATAAATAGATAAAATAAAAATAAATGAAGTGTCCATCATCATTATACTCTTACGAGAGATTGTCTTGAAAATAAGTATGTTGAGGAGCAAGCCTTTCGTTTGAATGTCAAGGCTGATATTTAAGTGTCGTGATATCATCACTACTTCTGGTTGGGTTGAGCGGTAGACCTGCAAGAGTGACGGCATTGCTGCAACGAAATCTTAGTTCCTGTGACCTCCATGCCCTGGAACTGGGCATTGACTTAATTTTTTGAGATGTTATTTCTAATCAGAGATCAAATGAATATAAACTACATTGAGATACATTTGAGATCTGTTGGTTGATGGAAGAGTTGGAGAGATCTGGTATATTGTCCATCGAAAGGTGCTGAATCTTACCTAATCTGAATAAATTAATTTTGATTTTGAAAATAAGTTTCGCAGTTTCGCGCGTTATGAGAAAACGTCATTTTGATCAAACCACTTGTGTCTCACATAAGGTACAAAAACTCCACAACAATGTGCATGTAACAGCCAGTTCTGTGCCGCACTCCGCCGGTACCTCCCATTTAGGTAACTGGATCGAAAATAATTTTACCTAACTATTAACTGTCTAGATCTAGACAAAACAGTGCGGCAACGACTAGTCTAGACGAGTTAGTCAGCGTCACTTCAAAGGTAACGTGATCTGCCTCGTTGTGTGTCAATGTCAGACTATTCAGACTGCAGGCAAACTGGTTCGACTAGTTTAAAACTTCAACCATTTGAGAAAGTAACGCGTGGAAACGTTGATTGGATTTTAATTAAACTTTTACGAATGTTAATGATAAATGATTAACAAACGTCAACGTCAATTTGTCACGTAAGTAAGTACAGCTTGTGTCGTGACAAGTTTCGTTTCGTTAATTTAAGAGAAATCTTATTTTGTCATTTAATTTTTTACATGATTAACGCGTACTTATCGCCTCTCCCATCTAACCGTTGGTTTTTTGTATAATGAGGACGTCATGACACCCCAATATTAAGGTAAAATCAGTATTGTTACTCCAATTAAATAAAACGCAAATAAACGCGATAAATATGTCAAACATTCACTATCGTACATCGTACATATCGAGAACTGCATGTTTACCTCAATAAATCTGGCAGCAGTGTGCAGTGGCGAGCGATCAAAGTGAACAGTTCCACGGTGAGCCGACGTGGAGCTGACGTCACAACTTCAGACGCGGCCACTGTTTACTGTGTGACGATAGTTTAATCCAGGTTTAGCGGAAAACGTGGAAATTCTCTGATGTTAAGACTTTCAGTCACTTCCGGTTGAGTGTTGTAGTGCAAATTGTTAGCGCATAATCACTCATATTTAAGTGCAGTCAGCAGCTAGGATGCAGCTGAGGTGGAAATAGTGATCTTAGCAAGGTAGCTGGTCCGTGGCCGAAGATCAAGTTCGGGGGGCATAGAAAGACAGGCTAATTTTCAGCACGAACTTATAAGAATGGTTATGAATGAATGGTGGTAAAAAAGATACCTATCGTGAGGGTTCTAATATTACGCACTTCCAATTATATAGTACTGCAATCTAGAGGCACTTTACAACCTTCTACTTACTTTTTCACCGAATTCTACGCTATAAGTCAAGGGAATGGCTTCATTTCTGGCTAAAAACCAGAAATATATACTTAAGTACATTTTACGGTGTGTAATGAAACCCTGATCCACAATGACTAGGTAATTACATAATATATAATTAATACAAAGTCAAAGAAAATGATTTACTACATGTACTTACCATTGTTTTATTGCTTATAAACCGTCGGTTTGCAAAACATAAATTCCTCCAGCGTGCAGAGTATATTGTACACTTTCACAACAAGGTATTGTGAACTTTATGGTGTTTGATTTACTGCTAGTATTGCTTTGTGGTGTGGAAAACGGTGATCGTGCCGTCTGGGCCAAGCATGATTAAATCTGGATGCATGGCGGCCTTCGCCTGGATTGGCAGGTCGCTGAAGTATTAGTGAGTTTGTAGTGAGATGCCACGAGACGCCACCTCAGGACCCGTTTGAAGACACGCGATTCACCACCGAAGGGTTAACGATCAGATCGATCCACGTTACTGTCTAACTCATTTTCTTTAAAAAAAAAACTTATAAATAGAACTAGCCGTGCGATTCTGTAACCATCTCACCGTGAAAGCTTGGGTGAAGTGAGCTGTCATTCGCTAGGGATTAATACTATTAAGTGCTCACTTCACTTATGATTTCACGGTAAGATTTTTACAGAATCGACCGGCAGTAGACGTTTAAATAAACTACCAGTTTTTATGACCACTTTACATGTCCACATGTGATAGGTTCATTACTAGACGATAACACTTTATGTCACTAGCGCCAGGTGCGCCTCGTCCTCCGTCCCGGAGCAGCGCGCGCGCAGCCCTGACCCACATATTAACATGCACGTGCACATGGTTTATGGGGTTACCCCTAACTGTTCTGTGGGTAACCCCACTGGAACACCTGCCGTACCGTGGGAAGTACAGGCACTTGATTGCCGAGTACCGTCTAATGTATTCTCGAAGTTCTGATATTTTCCACAACACTTGGAAAAGGTAATGGAATCGGAATTTATGGAACAAGAATCTGGAATATGAAGAGGGAGAGGGCCACTAGCGTTCAGTAAACTCCTCCTATAGGAAACAGATTTAATAAGTATAACTGCCGTGCAATTCTGTAACCATCTCACCGTGAAAGCTTGGGTGAAGTGAGCTGTCATTCGCTAGGGATTAACACTATTAAGTGCTCACTTCACTTATGATTTCACGGTGAGATTTTTACAGAATCGACCGGCTGAAGTAGCTATTAATCGTGAGTACCAACATAGTTGGGAAAAAGCGAGGCAGATGATGAGCTCTAATCATGAATGAAGGTAGCAGGTTCAATGAGAACGTCCTCTCTCAGCTACCTAAAGGTTACTCTATGCACGTTATTGAGGTTATGGTAATGATGTGTTTATTGGCAACAAATTACTAACGTGACGTTAGCTTACCTAGTGTAGGACTTCTACCTGTACCATATTAATCTCACTCAAACACCTAACCTTTATTTAATCAAGGATTAGAGTGAAGTTAAGAGCAACTTTTAAGTTATTACAACGCAGGCCTTCAAGACAAAATAATTCATAGAGGTATGGTATCTTCGCATCAGTTATTTGTAGAATTGTTTGCACTCGTCTATCTATTCTGTAAAGATCTCACCCTGAAGACTTTGTGAAGGGAGCGATCATTCCACCTGACGCTGATGCTAAGACTTATTGTTAGTTGAAGTGAGCAGTCCTCCCACCTCACTTCTAGCTCACTTCACCTTAGTTTTTACGATGATAGTTTTACAGAATAGACCGGCTGTACTTATCTAAAGAGATTAAACACATCATTTGTAATAAAAGGAGAGCTGCATTGTCTAAGTTTATATTTATTTAATGTCTAGACTTCCACGGCCTTGAACCAACACCGGTCTCAATCGGAGAGCTAAATAGTAAATACTCATAAATCTGAAGCCGGCTCCAATGAGCTCGATACATTACACTGATTTGATCTGAAGCAATAAAATAAGATAAAGTCGATCTGAGAGCTATTTTGTGCGTTTCTTTTTATCGGCAGCTGGTTGAATGCGCATAAATGTGATTTCGACTTGCTTAGCGATAATAATATGGTAGACTTTCTTCGATAAAACGAGTTTATTTTTTTTTCCTTTTTCACGAAAAACGGTGAACGAAAGACCTCGACGACACCTGATGGAGATGCAGTATATTTCCAAGACTATGCATTAGTCTGTTACGCAAATATGGCTTTCCTGCGAGTTTGTATGACATGGGTAAAAACGCCCTGGAATACCACTTACTAACCATCTCTTGATTCCCAAAAGATACGCTGAGAAAGTCGCAAATGAAATAGTGACTTAATAAAAATGTTTTTTGTATTTATTCGTATTGTTACCTAACTAGTTACTCATTTAAATTAGCACCTAGTGTAAATATTATATTTAGATTTATAATAATTATATATAAGCATTAGATAGGTACCTGTTATTAAATATAAATAAGAATACTTAAACAGTGAAAGATAATTTTAAACATAAATTAATGTCAAGCAAGGCTGGCGACGTGTTATACATTACAGGGATTAGATACGCGTCACTAGCAGCAGAATCTAGCTAACATCATCCAAACACATTTCATTATAATGCACCACGAGAGCACGGTAATATTAACGAGAGTTCATAGACTTATTGTTTAAACTTTCAGTTATTTGTTTATGACAGAGAGCGCTGTTCCGTTTGAAGTAGCCGCAGACCGTCCAGCGCGTGTTATCTGCTTGTAGTTAGAGAGCGGCTGTGTCTATAAATTGACAGATTATTTTGGAGATTTGCTTTAGAGAATCTGTTTGTTGTGAAGTTTCCGCGTACTAACTACATGGTGTGCACCTACGTATGTAGTAATGATCTGTTCCTGTGGTTCTAAGATGACAACTCCACATCCATGCTAGTGCGGGTGGGGCTGGACGCGTTCCTCCTCAGAGCTCCTCTATGAACCAGCCGTAGGTGCGTGCTACACACATCTACGTACAAGTTAGAAAAAACATTTGGATTTCAAGGAATAACACAAATTAAATACATAACATTTTCTTTGTAAAAATCACCAGATCCCGTAGGAGCGGGAAGCTTGTTACCTGTATGTATTAACAAAAATACCGGCGTCCGCGCAGGCGATATAATAACAGCCGAGTGTTGCGCGTGACTCACCTCACCGCATCTAAATATTCTCAACACGATGAAAGGTTTACAGCACGCTGCGTTTACATACTTGTATTGTTTCATGTAATCGAACTTTTACACCATTCTTGAAGCTTTACCTTTGACGTTTGCTTCATAGATCTTGCGGAAGGAACCCCTCACCAAACCCACGTACCCAAGACTCTGCCTTCTGTATCATGCTCTTGACCTAGCTGTTCAGCCATGGCTTCTCCAGATGTTTCTCACTAACTGGCGTCGTGCCAATCATCGTCACAATAGTTGTTAACTCCTTGTTTCATAATGCTCTTCTTCTTCTTAGCGTGTCGATGGTATTATATGTATACAGCCAGCCTAGAATTTGGCCACGAGCTAATGCTCTGCAAAACCCCGGTATGCCACACGATGTCAGTATTATTCATGGATGAACCCAAGAGCTTATTTATCTGTTATCAATTTCTAGGAATATATAGGTACCTAACTGATAAATTAACGATATGATGTAAAATTTCGATATTTCTTTTTGAAGCAGCAACATTATTGACTATCTCCCGAGATATTGAACTCGAAGAAAGATAAAGACAATAGATTGCTCTTTCTAAAGATTGCTCAATAACCCGAGCTACGTGTGATATTGCCTCGAGCGCGATACGTGAGCTATCTCCAAGCGTGTCCGGAGAAAGCGGCTGACAGACGGACACACGGACAGACGGTACGAGGTAGGCTTGTTTTTGTGTGATAAGATAACATTAGAGAGTGTGTTTAGCGATATGGACCGAATGAGATGCACGTCTGATCCTTTGTTTTTACCATCTTGACCAAGGACAGGAGATTATTATCTGCTTCAGATCGAAAGTTGAAACAACCAACCAAGACCTACACAGACAAAACTTCAAATATGGAAATGTGATTTATTTAACCATTCAAGCAAAATATTTATAAGTAAGTATGTATGTATGTTTTGGTTCTTATGAAATTAGGTAGGTACAGCGGGTATTCTTAGAGGGTATTTTTTATTTGAACCTGTTTTGTCCCCTCCACAGCGCCTTCTCCGGCCAATTTCCAAGTGGGATATTATACTTTTTATTTCCAATGAAGAAAAATGTGTGTAGTAAGACTAACATTACAACCCACGTACCAGTTAAAGTGGCAATCAAGATTTATTGAACGTCAGTATCTTAGTCAATGCACAACATTATGTGCAATTTATATTATCACATCGTCTGCGATGCGTTTTATTAGTACAGCTTATTGTTTAGCGATGTTATTATTACAAGTACTACAAGGGTAAACGTTGTAGACAGGTACCTATTTTCCTATCTTCAAGGTATACTCTAAATCTAAAATTATGTATGTATGTAAATTATGTAATGAGTGCATGTTTTTAGTTGGTAAGCGTTAATATAAATCAATTTAGGTATAATGAATCACACAGTTAATCATTAATTCATATTAATACCGATAAATATATGTTCATATATGTACAGGATAATAACATAGGTACATTAGGGTATTTGACCACTAATTAAAATATAAAGTCAGCAATGAACGCCGATTAACATTTCAGTTTATCGATATTATATATTTTTATCATTTATAAATTATTTTTTTGTATATTGTGGGGCTTATTTATAAACGATGATTAAACTTAAGTGACGTTCAAACGTCAAAAATGTGTGGTCAACAGCCAGTGAGTAATTAACTTTAAGCAACGTTTATGAATAATGGGGTATACACCCTACGTAATACATAGAAAGAGAGACGTCTTACTGACTGATTCATCAGCGCAGAGCGTCGTAAACCGCTGAAGCTGAAATCATGTTTAATAAAAGACTTGACTGCCTACTGAAACTGAAAACATTAAAATTAAAAGTCATTTAAACTAGGCTGAGAATCAGCACTCTTTGTAGGTACGTCAAAATTACCTTTATTTTTCACATAACATTTATAATATTATGACTACCACAAAATGACCACAAACGTGTGTTGCTGTCCCTCGTCAAGTCGCCGCAGTCATCATCATCACGTACAAACATAATAATGTAGCCTGGTACTTACTCCATCTACTCGTATGTTCATTGTTGATCGCTAACCGCAATGAAACTTTTGCTTCACCCGCTGAGCCCAACGGGTGCCGTCACTCACATCCTGATCCTTGCATTGTCACGTAGTAGGTACCTAGTGTGGCTACGTGTTAATTTCTCCGTAATATCTTGAATATTTCTGAAGCTTCTGTTCCGTAATATACTTTATGTATGTATTCATTTTTATCGTGTAAATGGACATACTACCTACACAGACTACCTACAGTATTTGTCTCTCCCTGCCTTTTCAATCCATCCAAAGGTTGTCTTTAAAAGATCGCTCTTAGCGATAAGACCGCCCATTGTGTCACCCTTTGTAAAATTTATATATATATGTCTGTAATTTATATGGTGTACATAATAAAGAGTATTCTATTCTATTCTACCCGGATGTAGGGTCACTTTGAGTTCAAGAGTTCAATTCACAATTCTAGTGAACTCTCTAGACCGGTCATAGTTCCTGTAACACCGTAAAAAGCCGACGCAGTCTGCATAAAATCTGACATATTATATGCGTATTATAGACGAAGTCTGGATTTTATGTATTTAAAATTGGGTATTTTATTATGACAAAAATTACGCACTGTTTCCGTAAGTTTATCAGAATAGCCAAGTGGCAACTGCTTGCTACTTGTTCTAACTGAAGTTTTAAGGTACTTAAAGACTCCTTGAGACATTTATGTTGGTCCTTAACATACGCATGTATATGCACGAAGCTGCAGATGACACACCAGCCAGAGTTTTGTCTTCAGTTAGAAAGCCGCTGCGGCCGAGGCGTGCGCCGTCCGGCCGACAGGAGGCGTGCGCCGTCCGGCCGACAGGAGGCGTGCGCCGTCCGGCCGACAGGAGGCGTGCGCCGTCCGGCCGACAGGAGGCGTGCGCCGTCCGGCCGACAGGAGGTGCGTGCGCCGTCCGGCCGACAGGAGGCGTGCGCCGTCGGCCGACAGGAGGCGTGCGCCGTCCGGCCGACAGGAGGCGTGCGCCGTCCGGCCGACAGGAGGCGTGCGCCGTCCGGCCGACAGGAGGCGTGCGCCGTCCGGCCGACAGGAGGCGTGCGCCGTCCGGCCGACAGGAGGCGTGCGCCGTCCGGCCGACAGGAGGCGTGCGCCGTCCGGCCGACAGGAGGCGTGCGCCGTCCGGCCGACAGGAGGCGTGCGCCGTCCGGCCGACAGGAGGCGTGCGCCGTCCGGCCGACAGGAGGCGTGCGCCGTCCGGCCGACAGGAGGCGTGCGCCGTCCGGCCGACAGGAGGGCGTGCGCCGTCCGGCCGACAGGAGGCGTGCGCCGTCCGGCCGACAGGAGGCGTGCGCCGTCCGGCCGACAGGAGGCGTGCGCCGTCCGGCCGACAGGCGGCACGCGGCAGCCGCACCATGCCTCAGAGAAAGCCTCTCACTTTTTGTAATACCTCACGTTTTCATCGTAACTAGCTGTAATATAATATCATGTACAGCACATCAACTTACCAGAAACTGTCAAATTTTCCCAATCAACATTGAACCGTATGCTTTAGGGATAAAGTTGAAAATCTATCAAAGATATTGGACAAATTGTAGCTACAGTACAGCTTGATGTGCTGGCGTCTGTACACGAGATGGAATGTTTTGTGTTCCATTGAATTTGCATATAATTCATGTCTACATCTTATTGTATTGTATTATGTAAGTAATCATATGGATCATGCTTATTATTCCCAAAGAGTGAGTAACTGGAGGGACATTATTTAGTAACAAGTTAGAAAACATTTCTCTCGGGCCTATTCAAAAAATGTTTTTGCAGGAGCAGAAGACTTTACGACAGACACATTAAGATAAGTGCCCTATACCTAAAAATGAAATAATATCCCGTTTTGTGGTCACATTCAAATAGGTACTGTTATAAGTGGTAGGTACTTAACCCGTGTGAGGTTTACCCGACGGTGTCATTATTGCTTTTACAAATTGTGGGAACATTGTCAGCCGGTGTTACATTTTCTTTCACTTTCACATAGCTGCGTAAGTGCGTAGTTAAGTTATCTAAGCACTAACACATAACATTAATGTCAGAACTCATAATCCTGTCAAACAACACATTTATAAACTCGATGGTAGCGCCTCAAGAGAGTCCCGCTCTAACCGCTGTGGCGACTAGACGTTCCCTTTGATTTGTTGTGTACTTACTGATAATTCGGTGGTTTTACTCTAAACACTAAGCGCCAAATAAGTGATTCTAGTGAACATCACATTTATCAGTCACCATAACTTATCTGTTCTATGGCACAACTTGGAACAGATAATCTGAAGGACCGATAGGTGCAGTGGCCAAACACGTAGCTTTCATGCCTACGCGCTACGGGTCGTAGCTTCAATTTCTGCTTGGAGTAAAATATTTTCTACGGGTCTACACATCTTCAGATTTGTCTGTTAGATCATGTTTGTATGTATAATACCGAAGGCAAGTTACAAAAATGGTTCAATAAAAAACTTAGGAAACATCTATATCGTACCGCTGGGAAATTTAGGTGACGGTTTTACAACTTATAAAAATATTTATAAACGTAAAATCCGACCCGTAACGTTACAAATACGTTACCTCACATAAAGTTAGAAATAAAGGTAAACATGTACTATTATGAGTGAGATAACATTTTCAGTTGTGACAATATGCTCAAACTATGTGATGCTGGAGGTGATAAGACTGCAGTCACCATAGACATATATATATGGACTGGAAATACCTACGAAAAAAGGGTGCCTACCAACAACTCATATTGTCTCAAAAAATGGCTGCCATTGCTAGGGTTGTATCAATCAAGGAACATTGGTGTTACTATAACGAGTATCGATACTAAATACGAGTCGTACTAGTTATCACGTTTGGATCATAATATAGTATACTAACTTATAGTCCGTTCTAACTAAGGTTGCCTACTTTATAGTAACGTATCCTAGTTTATTTTCGATAAATATACTTTATAATTTTGCATAAAAATACAGTATGCGAAAATACTTTATTTCTAATCTTTTGTTATGCGTAAAAGACTCATATGAACTATTTATCGATAGGTACAGACGCCAGCACATCAAGCTACCCGAAACTGTCAAATTATCGCAATCAATTTTCTTCCCTGAAAATAAAATTAATGCCAAGTGTTTTTTCGGCACAGAATTAAAAAACACTTTTTAATTGCATCACGTTTACGTATTAAAGTGAAGGAAAACAGCGTGAAGAGATATGTATCCATATGCCCAAAAACAGGTGCTTTCGCATATTATACCTTTGGGTTGGAAGGCCAGAGAGCAGTAGTTTCTGTTAGGTATGCGGACCCTAGTGAAAAACAAGATAATCACTAGGGTGAATGAATAATATAAACTTCCCATCACATTCTCCGTGAATGGGATGGGATGCTTATATTATTGTGTTAATGAGTGGTGGAGTAAAAATAAAATAAAAGTATTTTTTTTTTTGCCTTTGTTTATTGGTATGATAATGATTAACAAATATAACGTTCAATTATCTTTCAAATATAACGTTTGATTAGTAAAATAGGCTTACAAAAGTAATACTTTGCGAATGCGATGCTTTGGGCATCGTTTGTGATTGGTCCAAGGCATTCAATTGTATTCTTCATGAAACCTTAATCAGGAAACTTCGCCACTACGGAATCCGGAACCCTCTCTGGATCTTCTCACTTCTTACTTCAGTGATAGGATTCAGAGAGTTGATGTTAACGGGAAAAGGTCACCCGGATCTGTAGTAAGAATGGGGGTCCCCCAGGGCTCAATACTTGGACCATTTTCATTTATTATTTATATCAATGACTTGCATTACCTCATAAAGGATGAACATGATATAGTGTTGTGTGCAGATGACACTTCACTTTTATTTAAACTCAAACGTCAACAGCTGGTTACTGACAGTATACATAGTGCCCTCGCAAAAGTAGTAAACTGATTTAATGTTAATAATCTACTTCTTAACGAAAAAAAAAACGAAATGTATTAAATTTACGATACCAAATGTTAGACAAGTAGAAACTAGTGTTCTCATAAAGGGTGAAGAGTTAAAACCCGAAAATACCACAGTATTCTTAGGCATAACTTTGGATGCCAAGCTTCAACGGGGCCCCCATATAGATAAATTGTCAAAAAAACTTAGCTCTGCAGCATACGCCGTTAGGAAAATTCGTGACTTAACTGATTTAGAGACAGCCCGTTTAGTTTACTTTAGTTATTTTCATAGTATGCTGTCATACGGTATTCTGTTATGGGGAAATGCCGCCGATATTCAGACAATTTTAATTTTACAGAAAAGGGCAATTCGTTCCATTTATAAATTAAGTCCCAGACACTCCCTCAGAGACTTTAAAGAGATTAATATAATGACTGTGCCTTCTCAGTACATTTATGATAATCTTTTGTATGCACATAAAAATATAATCTGTTTAAAAATACAGTGATATATATAATATAAATACTAGGAACAAACACAAATTTGTTGTTCCTACAACAAGGCTGACGTTTCATAAGTGCCCATGTAGGTTTATGTGAAAGAAAATATTTTGATTTTGATGCTGTGAACCACGGGCCGGACCTAGCAAGGTCAATCGGAGCTAATAAGACGCAGGACTATTTATGTTAACATAGCAGAATATACCGATATCGTTCCAGCGGAGGAACTAGTTCCGGAAACTATTAGGCAACGGTACAACACTATTCTATTATGACATATTGTTGTAAACAAACGAATGAATTAACAAAATAATAAAAAGGTCTGTTGTACATACGGAAATTCACCCAAATATCAATACTTTAGCCATAAATTCATGATCGCGTTACAATTATATCATCGAATGTCTATTATTGTATGTGTTATTGCATGAAAACCGGCTACTAACCTGTGCAAAGAAAGTTGAGGTTGATTTTCATTCTTCCTTGCACCACACTTCACAATACAACACACAGGCATGTTGAATTGCTGTTTTTCAACATGTACATGCAGTTTTAAAGGTAAAGTCCTCGTAATTTTCTCGCAAATCTCAATAATACAAAAAATAAACAACCATTTGACAGCTGAACTACCACGAAACTTGGCGACAAAGATGGCTGCTCTGGCACCTACCTACAACCGTGTATAGAATAACAGGGCATCTCCTGTTATATCCCATCTCAATGGCAGTCACTCACGACATATTATTTATATTTAAACAGATGTTTAATGGTAACAAATTATGCAAAACTGATTTAAAGATTTTCATTAATTTTCACACAGCTTTCCCGAGAAAATTCTAGGATGACCTTCGATAGCCTTGGTTGATAGATTGAATTCGCCGAAGTTTATTATTACTTATTTATACTTATGAATGAATCAAATAGTACCTGCGTTCATTCATAAAGGTTTAGCAGTCATAATAATATGCAATAATTATAAATAACTTTAACCTTGTTTATGAGTCACAATTTGACTATAAAACGAGCAATAATTCGATTCATTATGAAAATATTAGGAATAACAAGTTAATTCAAAATAGTAATTCTTCAATCTTTTATATTATATAAAATAAAATCAATTAAATATACAACGTGTAACGTTAAATGCGCATACCTCAGACACCCCAACTGATTTTTAATTCAATTGACCTATTTCAGAGAGAAAATAAGTCATTAAAAAAAATTGTAAAGGTATTATGTGCTGTTTTAGTTTTACTGGGCATTCTGATCGTTTCTTGCGTCTGCGACGACGCTTTATCGAGGGAGGAGTCGTCACCGGGCCGCTGCGCCGCGCTGACATTGGCTTGCTTGACTTATTAATAAATAGACACGGCAACGTTTTTAAAGAAGATTTTTGAAAAATGTGACCTATATTAAAAAGAGGTTCAATTAATTCTGCTCGTTATTCTGATCCAAACTATTTTCAGGTTTTGCGCATTTAACCTTACACGTTGTATATAACTTAACTAAACCTAACAACAAACTAAAATATAGCGCCGAAATAGTATAACATTACGCCGAGCACTAACAGACTACATAAGTCACACGTATCGTATACTATTTTATAGCTCGTGTGAAGGTAACCCGCACTTTCACGCTTTTCTGTTTAAAAATGGACTGCCTACTTGAGTCACAGAAAAGCGTGACATAAGTGCGGGCTTAGGTCACTCGCAATTCTATAGTGCAGTGGAGTTTCTTGCCGGGTCTTCTCCATAGGAAACGACCAATAGGAACCGTGTACCTAGCTTCTGACGTTTCATAAGTGTCCATGTACGTTTATGTGAAATAAAATATTTTGATTGATTTGATTGATTGATATAAAAGTGCACTGGGCCGAAAAGAAAGCGGCTCGGTTATAAAAATGTGATAACTTTAAACATTTTTGAGCATTTCTTTTAAAATAAAATATAATTAAAATTTCATTACAAATATAGGATGAACTAAAACCTTTTTATTTCTTTTTGGTGATTGTATTCAAAATCATAAATAATAAAAGACGATTTTTAAAATTTGAACAACTTTGAAACCTTTTATTTTAATTGTGTGTTTATGTTTATAAATATGGTATTTCATTATTCTGATCAAATTATTTTTTTTCATTATTCTGATTGTACTGTCCATTATTTTGATCAAATTCAATTAAAAGCTTGCAGACGGGCGCAGTCAGCGTCATACAGCGAGAACTGTTGGTGTATCGCTATCAACCGTTCAAAGAGTGCTCAAGCGATTTGAAGAGGCTGGATCCAATATACGCAGACCAGGGACAGGCCGAACAAGGTGCACGAAAGTGCGGTAAGAACGGTATATACCTATAATATGGTGTCAACAATGTTGAGAAATGAAAAATGAGACATTTTCAAACGGCTGTTGAAGTTTAAAATCACCTTCTCCGTGCTTGAGGGAGCAATCCAAGCTAGGTACAGTGAGGCGGCGTCTTGCTGAAGCAAACTTGAAGCCATTTAGACCTGCAAATGGTCCAAAACTCGAAACGCAGCATCGAAATTCAAGGCTGAGTTACGATAGAAAACACATGTATTGGACTCTGGATGACTGCTCAAGAGTATATAATGTTTTCCTATGAGTCGAGGTTCGTGAAAACACGCACGATGGGAAGCAAAGAGTCTACAGAAGACCAGGGGAGCGCTAGGAGGCCCATACACGTGTGGGCTGGTATTTCTTCCGAAAGCTGCACTGTGCTAGTGGTAATAGAAAATGGCACTTTAGCTGCAGAAAGATACGTGAATGAAATCTTAAATCAGTATGTTGGCCCATTTTTAGGGTTCCGTATAAGTCAACAAGGAACCCAGTTGACTAGCTTACATTTGCAGTTGCAATATATGGGAGAACATGATTTTCAACTACCATGTTAAGTTTATTCTTGGGATAAATTCATTCCAACTACGAAACCCTTCATTGTGCGTGGTCCGACACGCACTTGGCCGGTTTTTTTAGTAAACATGGGCGAGAATCCCATCGTTATGCAAGATAACGTTCGTCCCCATACAGCTCGGATAGTGTTGGTCTACCTTGAATATGTCGCTATCACACGCATGGAGTGGCCCGCAGCCCAGACTTGAACCCCATCGAGATGCTTGGGACGAACCAGGACGAGGTGTACGCCAGCGAAATACCCCTCCGATCACGCTTCGTGAACTGAAAGAAGCACTGATAGAGGAATGGGATAATATTCCTCAGCATCGACTCAGAAATCTGGTGGAAAGCATGCAAAACCGTACGGTTTGGCACCGCACGTCAGTATTTCGGGAGCTCAGCGAGAGGGACCTGCTAAATATATGTCTGTACGAGCTGTCAAAAATTGTGATTATTTTCTACATAAAGAAAGCATTTCTCACTAGCTCTTCTTCATGGGTCAATATTTGAGAATTGGCCAAAACAGGTCCCCATAACTATTTTGTAATTTTAATGTAATGTTTAAACTAAATAGTATTTTCATAATGTAGTGCTAGTGCAATACTTTGATTACATATCCAAACACTTTGGTGAGTATATGTTTGGTTTTCATAAAGTAAAAATAAGCAAAAAGTGCTAGATGTCATATTTCCTGTCGGTGGAATTTTCCTTTTTGGTGACATTTTTTAATAATAACATGGAGAATTAAAAAAAAATTATAAAAGCTTGATTATATTTACATTGTATGCACATTAATCTAAAACTGTTCACTATTTTATTTAAGATAATATGATATTAAACTAAAAAAAAATCATAAAAAATCTAAGCGAATGGTCACGGCGTCATTAGGCTGCCGAAATTTAAATTTGAATTTATTGTGTTTTATAATGTCGCGGACAACGAATGAGCGCATTCTAAATGGACGCGGTGTCCATGTTTGTGATTGGTGAGAAGAGAGACGCGGTGTCGGCCGTTGCTTCGGCGTTGCAAACTGATTATGGCATGTGCGTGCGTATAGTTGATACACTTTGTCATTTACCTGTGAGGCAATTAGGAGGTGAATCGTAAGTAAATTATTCTGCTTTTTGTAATAAACTTTCACGAATAGATATAATTCGTATCACCTGATGATTTTGCTGTTATATTAGTTATTAGAATATATGAGAAATATAATGTGTATTTTTGTCATTTTCCTGTGGTCATTTTCCTGTTATTTTCTTGACAGCAAAATGACTCCGTGGCAGGAAAATGACAACACAAGGTAAGTAATGTTATTAATTTATTGTAATTTTGTTTCAGTGTGCAATAATTATGGCTCCCAAAGAAAAAAACCCGAGAAGAAGTGTTAGAAAGAAAGCGAGAATCGGAGAAAATGAGATACCAACGAATTAAGAACGATAATGAACAAAGAAACGCATTGAAACAAAAGAAGAAAGAATACTATTTAAAAAGAAAAGCGGAGGGTAAAATTAAAAACATTGCTGAATTAACTCCTCGGTTTAAAAGAGCCAAAAGAAAAGAGTGGCGAAAAAATACAGCAAAATATAGGGAAAAGACAAAAAATCTACTCTTAAATGAAAGAATATTACTTATTTGTTGATTATTGAATACAGGTAGAATATAAAATAGAGGTACAAGGAAAGAGGCGTGATGTTTTATATACATATCGCACCTTCGGTAAGACAAGGGCCGAAGTGCTAATTTTCAAATTTTTCAGGTCTTTGTTCCTACAGGTAGAAATTAGTTTTTAAGGCACTTTGGCATATTTAACTCATTTTCAGAAATTTTAGCACTTCGGCCCTTGTCTTACCGAAGGTGCGATATGTTGATTAATACAGTAAGTTAAAGTTCTTAATAAATCTGGTCAAATATGTTACTTACTAAATATAATGGTTAATCAAATATAAACAGGACTTTTTTTATTACTGGTCGCTGAGTGAAGTGACGTGCTTGGTGCTGTTGTATGTGTTAGGGGGGATCATCTAGGGGAGGGGGGTATACTGCTCCGGCTCACTTTAGTTTATTGCGCGCCAGTAGCATCATGTATGAGCAGGAGGTAAAGTCTGTTGAGCAACGACTTATCATAATTTTTTTTTAACACGGGAGGGCATGAAACCTTCCGAAATTTTGCATCCACTCTACAGTTCGATAAGAATACGCTTTCAAGAACTCAAGTGTAGAAATGGCACAAAAAATTCAAGTGGAGGACGCCGTTTTCACACTGACCAGATAGTGGAATCATTTGTATGCAATTGGCTAAAGGCGACCGACTACATTCTTCGATACTGGCATCAAGAAACATCCCCTGCGCTGGGAAAAATGTGTTATTAGAAGGGGAGATTATGTAGAAAAATAAAATATATTCCTTTTTTTTACGAGTATAATAATACGTGCGTATTTTTTTTTATTTAAGTCCGGTTTATATTTGACCCACCCACGTAATTGTATTTTCTATAAAACTTTAAGAAGAGTTTCTTTTAATTTTGTTTTCTGTTATACTGATTATTATTCTTGGATTAATAATGAATATAATAATTACTAATAATGGATTATTTTCATTTTCTTGATGTTTCAATCATTTTCCTACTGTCCTGTCATCAGTCTGTCGGTCCATTTCATTATCCTGCCACTAGTGTCATTTGCCTGTTCTGTATATTTGTAAATATTGCTCAAAAATCCCTAAAATCGAATAAAGTGTATCGATTTGATAGTTATTATATAGATTTAACTTGGCTCTATTACTTAGACATCAATTATGTATAAAATACGACAAATTTTTTTTTTTTTTTGTAGTCGTTTTCGACCGATTATCAAATATTGACTCTCATATAGGTAGGTACCTAATAAAATAGAATAAACTCAATAAATATACAACGTGTCCCAAATTTCAACGATAAGCGGGCACCAGAGGGTGGACCAGCTCATGACTACGCGAGAAAAAAATAATGATTAAAAAAAATATCTAATTTTTTTGGGAAAATTGACAAACTCAATTTTTAAATATTAGTTACTTTTTTTTGTATTGGCAACCTAAGTAGCACTGCTATCCACCACAACCCTTAAAATTTCAAAGTTTTTTAAAAGTTTTTTTTTTTAAAAAAAAAGCTTCTAACCGAGATTGTGTACCAAAGTGGTATAGCCACAAAAAAATATTGCGCGCTATTTCTAAAAAAGAACCAAATTTCATAATTTGTTGTTGTTGCTAGAGTGGTTGTGAATAGCTGTGCAGAACATATTTTTTTTGCTTTTAACCCGTGAGAAGGCGCGCTATGAGCAATTTGCTCACACAAAAATCTAATTCAAAAATTTTTTGTCTTTCCCATGCCACACCAATTCAAGCACTTAAGTACCTTCCTAAATATTCACCCCCTCTCCCCTGACGCAAATCTCGATCCGCTCAGTGGCGTTGCGACCGCGCAGCAAGGCGTTTGTGGAGGCCATGTACCAACGTGCGGCAATTTGCTCATCACGCGCCCAGCAATTACTTTGCACCGAACATGTAAAATACATGTTTTCAGTGTGTTTCGAGAGGCACATTAGTGTAGATTTAATGGATGAATAACACTTTTTAGTTTTTGTTATGGAACAGTTTTTATTGTGATTTTTATGAAACGTGCCAAAAAAATTAATTAATACTAGGATGTTTTGTTATTTGCGTTAGAAGTTGCTATTATGTTCAATAGTTTTGATTAAAATACTTGTTTTCTTACTTACTAAACCTTGTGTTATTTATTTAAATACATTATAAGCCAATAAATATAGAAACACTAAAAATATAAACATTTTATGATAGTGTGAGCAATTTGCTCGCACGCTCCTACTCGTGTAAGAAAATTAGGCGCGCCTTCTCACGGGTTAAGACGATGTGCATCTGGATTGAGGGCTCAATTGTCGAAAAAATGACCAAAAACATATCCACCCTACATTTTTTTCTGTTACTAATGTATTGAAAAAGCAAAATCTTCTTAATTACAGTGTGTAGAATAATTAAACGTCGACCAAGTTTTACTAAAATAATTCTTAAATAGTATGAACTAATTTGTTTCGATTTATGTATTTGAGTAGGTATTTAAAATAAAAACGAAAATATTGAGCTCTCAGTTCAGACGCTTCACTATAATTTGAATTCAATATACCTACTTACTGTGCAACCGATTACTTTCGAACCATTGTTTTTATTTTAGAAATTATATTTTAACATATATTATAATATACACTAGGTTGTTTTACGAATTCTTTCAGTCAAACTTAGTTTTGGTTGAGCCCTCAGTTCAGACAAGTACTGAACTGAGGGCTCAAGTTAAACGGCCATAACTCTGTAAATTCTCAGTCTATGGAGTTGAAATTTTTCTAAAAGATTTAAGAAATTATTTATTTATATTTTGAGATAAAATCTGTTGCCACAAAGGTTATAAATTTTGAGATCTAAAATATCATGTTTTGGTATAGCGTCTGAATTGAGAGCACTCTTCATAACACACTTAACACATAACACATTTATTTTAAGTTTTAGAAATTTTTAAACCTTTTTTTTTAGGTTTTTACTATTATTTACTAATTTTCCTGAATGTTTCACATTGTTACAAAGACATTGAAAAATTGAGCCCTCAATCCAGATGCACATTTTAAGACGATTTCATACGCTAATAGTTGTAAGTATACACTTAAATTGAAATTAAAACCATGTAGAACTAAGAATAAAACTAAGAATATTCGGAGGCAGTTGTTCGCTGAACGACCGTTACCGTGACTTCAATTCAATTTTGTTTATTGGTGTATTTACATAACTTTTACAATACTTAACACAACTAACTATTTACACTACGAACTAAATTAAATGACTAACTGACTAAATACAAATTATAAATGAATATGAAAGTGTGATGTAACCGATGAAGTGGCCCACACAATTGACAAGGTCTGCCGACAGCTTTAGTGTTTTCGTCGCGAAGCTACCTAATTTGTGGCCTCCATGGCACTAACAGGCTATAAGGCTCGAGGCAAGGCCAAGCCTGTCCACAGTGTCCACTGGTGTCTGTTGTTTTGTACCTTAGTGCCTACACGATGCCCCTTATTACAAAACAAGGTTTTTCTTTAGATCAGACCACCGAGCCAGTTTTTGAATTAAGAACCTAACTGTTATAAAAATGCAGTTCTTTGTAAAAAAATGACAGCTTAGTTCGGTGATAAGTTGTCATGAACTTTGCCTAAATCTAAATAAAGTTCGAAGCTCAAATACAGTCTCAAAGGTTTAGGCTAGAACTAAAGTTAGATTTCGTTTTGTAATAAGACGGGAGTAGGTGTATTATACCTAAATTTTGAACCAATGTTGAGTCAATTCTTGGGAAAATCTTGTCTATTTAAAACATCTGTTTCACTTTCAGGGGACGGTTGTGGTTCCTAACTACATAAGTAACAGATTCTCCGAAGAATCAAGTACATAAAGCAAAATCATTCGGTTTACATCTCACACACGCATAGCTGTGTCGGTATGAATACTAATACGCACACAAAAAACACACGGGTTATTGTCACCGTGTGCGTAAATTAATGAGTCGATCGGACGGGTACGATTAGCAAACGCTAAACTGTTTTAGTGCGTATGATATACCCACTTATACCAATAACTAATATATCAAGGTATAGTAATCATAACTGAAGGGGTTCCAATAATTCGTCATTATAAATATAGATCCCATAGCCAATCCGTGATAGCACCTGGCATAGACAGCGACTTCGCGTCGTAAGTTCAAACCCTAGAATATATAGAAATTAATTTTTTTATTTTTGTCTTTTAAGACATCAATTTTCTGCCAAATAAAATTACTTACTCAAGAAAAAAATTAAAAAGTTAGTTAAATAAAATAAATTTAAACATTTTATTAAAATAATAAACTAGGCGTTGGAATGCGAGCGTCTATTATTCTTTATCGCTTGGGTCATTAGTGCATGAGCCAGCTCGTTTCGACTATCATATTTCTTACAACAGCAGGATTAAGGTTCAATTTGGCATGGGTTATATGTTAGCAGATAAAAACTACGTGTGGCTAATACAATGATTTAAGTAATGCAAACTATTTTAAACATATTTCCAAATTGTTGGATGAGCAGAACAATGCTGGTAAGTTCTTTACCCAGTTTATAAGACAAGAAAAGGTTTTTTTGTCGAATAAAATTGGACGTAAACATTTTTTCAAAGTAAGTATACAAATTTAAACAAAGTGAAATTGGAGGTGAAGTGAATAACTGCATAACAGTAACATCACTTACACTTCAAAATGTATACTGCAAATCAATCATCACTAAAAATAACCACATTATTCTCCCAATTAAAATTTATATAATAATATGACCTAGCGAAGAGAAGTCGTTTTTGTCGATGAGCGGTGGACAGCAAAATCTTCCGTGCTGGCTTACTACAGCGTAAACCAGCTTCATCTTCATGCAGGTGAATTCGCACTGTAACTGTTTGTGAGCACACATTGTGTGCCGTTGCAGCTATGCGGGTGTATAAAAACGGATTGGCCCTGTGGCTTGCCACGATGTCGTAGTGACGAGCCGAAGAATTTGCCTTCGGTTTTAGCCCACGTCGACGATGGTCTACTTCTCCAGAATCCGCATACCGATGGACCCATAGCTGCACGGTTCTCCTCTATAGATAAAAAACAAAATAATATTCAAAGTGATAAACATAAACAATGGTTAAGTGGCGGGAAAAGCATAGATAATGAATTATTTATATTGCTTCATAATGTAATAAAAGTTAACATCGCTTCACATTGGTGGCATTAGATACCAATATTAAATGTGTACGAGTATCATAACTATTTTATTTACATAATTTGAAAGTTTTTCTTAATTCCGACTAAAGGCCTACGCAGATGCTCGAGACAAAAATGAGCTGGCTCAAGTTAATTTTATCTGAATCAAATTATTACAAAAAATAACTTTAATATATTCTGATATATTAATATAAGGATGTGTTGTTATAAGTAGGTAAACATTGAAAGGTGAGATGAGTTAAAAATTTGAGTAGAAATATTTCTAACGTAATTAAAATAATTACGACAAGTAGCTGTTACTCACCGATATTAATAAGCGCCTTGTAATTTCACTAATGGAAACGTTTTACCTTTTGCTCATTCAAAACAACGATTTCCGCATTATTAAACATTGGTAAATGTTGCATGATTGGATCAAGTTCAAGCACAATTGCGATCAGAACGCACAGGAATATGAGTATTCATCAATATACTCGTTCTTAGTAGTGCAAATTTTATTATACTCGTAGACTGACAACTAAGAACAGTCATTTTTTTATAAACGAAGGTTAAAGGTAAAAAAAATATACACAAAAATTGTGGGTAGTCATATTCTAAACGGTCAAAATAAATTGGCTGAGAATTCCGTGCTCATGTCTCAAACGTTGTAAATTAATCACGTATGAACAAGATTGAATCGTTAGAAATTCAACAAGGTAATTAATGTTTTAGAAAAATTATGATTACAAAACGAAAAGCATGTTTTGCAACCCGAGATTTGAACTTACGACTTCTTGTTCACTAACTTCTACGTTACGGTTCTACGGTTCTACGTTAGCCATTGTGCCGAACCAGTTACAATGAACAAGTGCGAAATATTATAACTCATTCAATTACATAAAGTAATAATTACTATACATTGGTATTATAGTTATTGCCTATTGGTGCGACATACGCACACTAATAAAAAACAGAGCTCGCCGCGCTCGTTTTATTTAAAGTTTGAGTGCGTAACTATTCATACCAACAGAGGGAGCTATCCGTGTGTGCGATGTATACCGAATTGATTTGCTTAATGTACATATTTAGTTAGGTACGTACCTACTCAACAATCGTTTTGATGCTAGTTCTGCCTAGCTCAACTAGATGTCCCAAATATTTTTTATAGATACTTAGTTGAAATATCATATAGTCACTGCCCACTACAATTAACGCCGGTTAGTAATCAGTATATTTTATTGATTGTTCAAATGTTTTAATTTTAATTTATCACCAGGTTATATGTATACACCGTGTAATTGACAGGTTGGCAAAAACGAAAAGTATGAATTCAGACTGGTATTGTTAACATTTTGATAGTGAAATATTTTCCCGGAAATGATAGGTGAACGTTTTTCAATTTTCGATTTTATTTCGGCTACGCAATGTATAACGAACATTGCGATACGCGCGCGACCCTATATTGCGCGCGTATTGCAATGTCCGCGCGTTGTTCATTCATACTAATAGGTACTTCGGGACGTTTGGAATAAATACATAATACAATACACACACAAACACACCTATCAAAAAATTTAAACACAAATTCAATACCTATCAAAAATTAAAATATTAGTCACTTACCTAAATTAAAGTCTCTCGGGTCGTATAAGGCATGGCTCGAAGTGGTTGCCTCCGAGCTGCACGCACAGTTGTGCTCGACGCATACCGTTTCGTGTAAACGTCGATTCATCGGTCCAAATCACCCGTGAAACGAATTGGCGATTTAGCTGCTGCCGACGTATCAGCCATCTGCAGTACGCTAGTCTGCGGGTTGAGTCGCCAGGTACCAGAGCCTGCACTTTATGGATCCGATATGGACGTTGCTTGTCCTTTCGAAGGACTTTGTGCACAGCCCAATGTGAAACCCGGGGTCCGTTATTACGCCTTACAAGTTTTGCAGCAGTACGGGTTCCCAAACGCGGATTTCGACGGACAACATCTAAAATCGCCTGCTCAGAACGAGCACTGATTGTCCTTCCAGCACCTTCCTGCCGCGGCACAATAGGTAAATTTTCTAAAACACGTTGATATGCCCGTGTGATAGTACGACTATTAGCTGGATGTCGTTCATTTGGGTGACTTTGAACATAGAGCCTTAATGCCAACGACGCGTTTCCTCTAGCTTCACCCAAGCACATTAACATCTGGCCATATTCGCGAGCACTAAACGTTTCATTACGCCGATTCATGATGATACCACACAACACAAAAACACACAAAAACTCAACTCAACGCACAACACCGTCCCGAACTCCCGACAGTTAAAAGAAAACGAAATAGACGTCCAGAACGCACCAGCAATCGCGGCAAACTGAACTAACGGCTGAGTGAGTGCTGACGGTTTCGTTTGTCGGCAAACCTTTGAGAGTGTTTGTGACACGTGTAGCATAGGGCTGCCCACATGATATGAAATGAAACATTTTATTTCGGTAATATTACTAGATACGTTAGTCGAGGAGCCCATGGCACAGTAGTTACCGTGTTCGGCCTGCCATTGAGATAAAGATGTAGAACTAGGTATTGAAAAAGAATCGTATCGTAATCGTATGATAAAGATTGTTATTAACCGCTATCTCTTGTTACTTCTACTCATGGATCTGCTTCTAAGTTTAAACCTAGTACCTGTCAATCCCCAAGCGGCACGCGCGCGATTTTGCGCCATTTTCTAAACACTAAGCAAACGCCGGCATTCGCATAGATTATAAAATAAGCGTTTTTTTTTTTATAGGGTCTTTGTTCAAGAACGTAAACAAGAAGTTTTTCTTATAAATAGTCTGTAAATAACGAAAATAAGCAAACCTTTTTGAACGCCAGCTTTCGCTCCGGGATTGACAGGGTAAGGAATGTGAATCTGGCAATATTGACGCGATGTTTTTATGTTTTATGTCCCACTTATCTAAACCAATTTACATTACTGTAATGCAACGCGTGTGTACAGTTCGGGTGGCTTCGTAATTGATACTGTAGATCAAACTGTTAAGCACCGCGAGGACGCCGGCGTCCTCACACCTGTTGTCTTTCTATTGTGTCTCTTATTACGATACTCGAAAGGTTAACGATTTAAAATAAGGTTTTCGGAATTAAGAAAGAATAAATAAGTAATCATACTCCTGAGTATTTAATTATTAATAAAGCATTTTACATAAATAAAAATAAAATGACAAGTATTAAATTCCATACGTGGTACAACCCTAGCAGTGTCGGCGCGTAAGCAAAGGCGCCGGCGCGCATCACACAAAGGGAGCGAGCGAGCGAGCGGTATGCTTTCTCTGTCTGTCGTAGGTACTGTCGGAGGCCAGTAAACTTTTAGAGCTAACAGCTGATTCCGCGCGGTATGTATGAATTTTCTTTTTAAATCATTATTATTTACATTGCCGAGTTTAAGTTTTTTGCTTTTTTTCACTAAAATTATGTTTTTAGGGCTGGATTTTGTTGTAACAAATGAATAGAACACAAATCTAGTTGAAAAACGGTCGGAAAATTCGACAATTTTCCTGAAGAAAATTCCAACGTTTTTCAGTCATAAATCATGGTCTGAAGCTACTGTTTCAGTTTTTGCCAACCTGTCAATTACACCGTGTATAACTTTATGCTGAACATAATTATGACTCCAGAAATAGGTACACTTCGAACCACCACGATGGGTTGCTTGTCAGACCTTTGAAGAACGCGTGGGTATAAAGTATTTATTATTATAAGACCGAATTTATTGATGCTATCCGATCAAAAGAACATTTCTTCACGCTCAGCGGCCACAGCCTGTCGGTGGCACACATTGGAACCTTATTTACATTACTGTCAGCACGTCACGCTAGTGCTTTATGTGTAGTTCACGTTAATATTGATGTAGGCACACAAACTGATGGTTTCAGGTCAATTTCGGGCTGATTCAGTTCAGCAACGTCGCGTGATTATGTTTTATGGAGCTCGGCCCATCGCCTTGACACATTTACCTTTGCTAATATCAAATAATATAACATTCCCAGTGTGAAACGATACAAACATAGACACTGTTGTCTTTGACGAAAGCTTTTGCTTCTTCAGGGTCGAACGTTCGACGTATCGCTATTAGAACTAAAGTATTGCAAGTTACATCAATTTATGATCATATGCGAACGAAAGTGGAGGTAAGAAACTTTTGTAGCATCAATCAAGTTTGTAACCGTTATCATTAAAGGCGATAAAAGTTCAGAGAAAATTAAATGAATATACGGCGCAGACGCTACTTCTTAGAAACCAATTAGTTAATGCGGTGCTGTCAAAGTGCCCTTCTAAGTTCTAACAGTTATTTTTAAATAAGGTGGAAATACCGGCCAAGACATTCAGGTGAAACAGATTCTTAAAAAAAATATTAATTAATGACCCAGGTACCAGTCTTCTTCATGTTAAGGTTGAGCATAACATTAATTAACTAATTCTTAATTAACCATAAGTGTAAGAGTTAATCGCAGTATCAGTGACGTCTCCACGGCACAGGGAGGCATCCTCCATTCTGGCATTTGCATTCATGTAAAATTGTAAACAGCTCCACCACATTCGACTCTACATTTTGAAATACCCATCACAATTAGGTCATAGGTATATGATTTGAGTCAAGCAGTCAGCTAATGAGATGACTAAGTCCCAATTGTTCCTAAATACGTGACGCCAATGTTAAGGGTCAACTATGTCTATGAGTGATAGAATATGGGTTTTTTATTAAATATTTTTCCTCAATTTTCATAAAGGAAGTTGTGATTGTGACTAATTTTAGTACTTATACATGACACGTCATTCGTTTGTAAAGTCAGATACAATTGACTGAAGACATAAAATGGTTCTTCGCGAACAGAATTTCATGAGGTTTCTTATGGACAATTTTTGGGCTTAAAAGTAGCTCCAATTAGGTACCTACCTGATTATTAACTTCGATGATTTTCCTGGCCTTCTGATACACACCATAGGTTCACGTCCGTTAATATATGTAGGTAACTCAATAATGGTATACATAAATTGCGTGAAGGATGATGTCCAAATTACCAGGTTATCCGATGGACGCGGATATCCGCTCACTAAACGAACTTATTTCCGTATCTTACATCGATCCCTATCCACCCAATCTATTTGATAAAATTCTTAAATTCGCTGACAGACAACACAGAGCCTAAATCGCTGGGACTAGTTCAAGCATGAAATTTTTCACAAAAGTTTTTATCGAAAGTGGGCAGTCTAAGGAAGGATTTTTTTAAATCATCCCCTAAAGGGGTTTAATCATAGATATAATATTTACATATCTATGGGTTTAATAGTAGGTACAGGATGAAAGTGTGTATGGAAATTCGTAATCAAGGGGCAACCTACAGAAGCCAACATACTAAATACCACGCGAAATCCCGCCAGCCAAGAGCCGCGGGCGAGGCCGGTTGTGATCAGACCACCACGTTCTACAACCTGTCACAGTAACGTGCTTGGAGGTACCTACACTACAGGCACCGGTACAGCTAGGTGTAGGGATCGTGTCCGGTGCAGTCAGTCACTGTCGTCGCCCCTCAAATTCACCATTCATGGATGAATTTTATATCAATGGACAGCACGAAACCCGTCAATCAGGCGGGGATACTGCTTTAACAATTCAGTGTGTTTTGTCAGTTAAATAACAAGGCTTAGGTACACGTGTCATTGGACTCAAAGCATTGTTGTGTGTGTGTGTGTGTGTGCTGCATAATGTGTGAAGCGATTCATTTTTATGATCTCGCAGTCACATAGTACTTCGCCACAATCCTTTCGATACGATTAATTAGCTTATTTTATTTTTCTCAGGATTCGTGCAGCACGACATTTTTAAACGACAAACAAGTGTTTATAGTGTTTGTAGTAAGTAGTCAATCTATTTATAGGATCAGCACCATTTGAGCTCATGATAGCAATCGAATTGGATTTTTTTTTATACAAGGTGTAATTTAAATAACGCACCACCTCATAAGGGGTCGTTGTACAACTTTTACTGTGGGACCAAACCAGAAATCGCGAAAAAATAATAAGCTGTTCCCTACATTTATGTTCGTAAGTAGGTATAAATACCGTCAAAGTGTAGGGAGCAGCTGATTTTTTTTCGCAATTTCAGGTTTGGTTCCATAGTAAAAGTTGTTCATAATGATGAGTACAGTGAGCCCTTATGAAGTTTTGCGTTATTTAAATCACACAAATCAACATTAAAATATGTCAGTATACCCCAGTTAGGTACCTATAACTAAGTTTTATGACATTTCATTTGTCGTAGATAGTGTTTACCAGCGGAAAACAGGTTGTTTTATTATGATAATAAACTATTATCACGCTCTATCAAACAAAGAGATACGTAAAACAAACAGTGTCAGATGATGAGATTGTATACCTTTCCCATTGAGTTGGGTCTTCAGCCGGCTCAGCTCCCGAGAGCGGCTGCGGCTGCGCCGGTGCGCGGCGATCCTCCGCGGCGAGCGCGCCATCTCGTTGTCCACAGCCAGGGTGAAGGAGCGCTCAGGCGGCCGCCGTCACACACCACTGACATAGAGCCTCCTGCACGCACATGGCACGCACTCACTGCACTGCACTACATACAGCTGACACAGTAAACAGCCGGCATACTCCGACACACGCTGTTTGTAAACAACTTTTCGCGCGAAATCACAACTCACGACGAGACCGAGTACTTTCAAAAAACACAAAGTACAAGCTAGTTGTGGACGATTCCAAGGAAAAGTTGCGAGAGTAGAAAAGTGAACGAGTCGATACGTTAGGTATAAGGCACGAGCGTCGCGTGGAAGGCACTGCGAGGCACTGAGCGAGCGTGTTGTGGTGCGGCGACGAGCCGGCACTGCGACGCGGCCACGGCGGCGGCGGGCAGCGTGGCGCGCTGGCGCTCAGCCCGCTGGCTCGCGAGCCACACCTGCTTGCATCACTGATAGCACTAGTGTTGCCAGACGTCCCGCTTTTGGCGGGACGTCCCGTTTTTTAGCCCTCTTACGACGCGTCCCGCCAGACCCCTGAGCGGGACGCCCAAAATCCCGCTTTTTTCATTATAGTATTGATAGTAGATAATTCAGCACGGTAGGTACTATGATAGTGAACGACTGTCGCATGCGACGCGACGCAACGCACGGGAGTGAAAGCGGGGCGAGGGGGGGCGGCGAGTCCCGCGTGCGCGCGCCTTGTTGGTCAGTAGTCCAGCAAAAGATTTTTTTTCTGTCCCGATTTTTGTCCCGGTCCCGCTTTTTTTTAGTTGAGGTCCCGATATTTAGAAAAACGGATCTGGCAACACTAGATAGCACGCACGCTCGCGAATCACTGTTCTTAACACAACACAGTTTTGTCTGTCTTGAAGTCTGAGCTACTTACATATACATACATATTTGGCACATAGGCATTTACCTAAAGGTAAGTAATTTAAACCACAAGGGTCCTCTATACCTACGTCATATTATTCTCTCCTGGATTTACATACGTAGGTACTGGGTGTCCGGAAAGTCATGGATTACCTTTTACCTGCTGATGGACCACATTAGAATCTACCAATAAAAAAAAAATACCGTAATAAAAGTCTTATGGTTTCCAAGTTTTTTGATGTTTAATGAAATTTTGGAAAATCTCTACCTTTGATCAGTTTTTTCCATGCCATTTCTACGAATGAAAACTTTTTCGAGTACAGGTTTTTCTTATTTTCATCTTGAATCATCCTACTGTCAATTGAATACAATAAAGTTACAGATATAATCTTTGAAATACCTACCTAAAATTTAGGTTCAAACTTAAAATTTCACCAAAAAAAATTTGACCTTATTTTTGATCGGCCCTGGTGAAAAAAAAAATATTGGTAGGTAATTTTTTTTTATTGGTAGATATCAATGTGGCCCATCAGCAGGTAAAAGGTAATCCAAGACTTTTCGGACACCCCGTATATCGATAGAACAAAGGGCAGCCCGGATGAAATCACAGTCTCTCGCTATCCATTCCGCGCTTTAACCTTTGCGCTATGGCCGCCAAATATCGAGGTCTGTAGTTTCGGGACCTTAATTAATATCGTAGGTAATTATAATCATCAAACCATGTTTGTTTCCGTGGAAGTATGAAGTCATGTGTGCGGTGCGAAGTAAATTAGCAGCAGTGAACGAATGCCTTCACGAACGCAATTAGCTTAATCTTCACTCGTGGAATATTTGAGGGGAACCCAAATACGTAGCTCTGTTGTACCAGCTGCCAAGGTTGCTAGAGCCACACAGCTACAACAGCATGAGTCATGGTCATCGGAGTATTCAGGTTTGTGTTGCTGATGGGACAATCAACAAGGGGAAAGGTAATAAGTGTAGGTTATGCTAGATATTTAAAAGAAGAAATTCCTAAAATTGGTGCTGCAAACGCGGATGCGAAGGTGGGCGGCGGCAGAGCAAAAGTTTTAGAACATTGACGTCGACTAGTACCTATTGTAATTCTGACACCTCCAATAACTTGATAGCATTCAATGACGTGTGTTATTATTGCGTTTTGATTGCATTACTTTTCCTTCTTCGAGATTTATAGGAGTCATTAGTATTCATTTGACTTAGTTCTCGCGAATGACAAGTCTGGAAGGAAAGTAATCACGGTAATTGATATTGGCAGGTAGGTATGATCTATTTACACAACTTTTCACTTAGTTGACATGTTTTTCATGTAGTCAAAATGTAGGACAACTGGATTCTTAATTCAGAAGGGGCCAACTTACCTAGACGAGCGATTATTTGCTTTCATTAATGAAAGTATATAGTGTAGTATTTATGAGTCGTATGACTAGGAAAGTAAACGTATCTTATACACGCTCACACAGGTACCTACGAGCTACGAGCGTGCACAGATTTCCCTCGCAGAGCAATTAAACACATTCCCGAGCGTAATGTATCCTACTGTCGTTTAAACCCACACGCGGTGACTTATCACTGTTCACCTACATTTGTGACGTAACAACGTTATGATTATGGTCCTGGAGGATGGAGCAAAATGATACCCAGGCGAATGATGAGTAAATACTGTCTTTATTAAAATTATGTTACATGTTTTATAGTGTAACACACGTATATGAATTAATAATATAAAGGTGTCTACATACACACGACACTACTGTCGTTTAAACCCACTTGCGGTGACTTATCACTGTTCACCTTCATTTGTGACGTAACAACGTAATGTGTCCTACTGTCGTTTAAACCCACACGCGGTGACTTATCACGGTTCACCTACATTTGTGACGTAACAACGTAATGTATCCTACTGTCGTTTAAACCCACTTACGGTAACATACCACTGTTCACCTACATTTGTGACATAACAACGTGTATTTGTGAAAGAGCATTCTACATTTTTAATAACGTGCGACTTGCATTCAAAATATACCCGTCAAGACCCAACACGACCAAGAATTCCTTTTACATCAAAGCACATTATGTCATAAAAATAGCAATTAAAATCTTGAACAGTGGTGCCGACGCTCTTGTTCACAAACTAAACTAAATTTAAGTTCAATGCATCTTTTTCTTTCTATTTAATTAAGAAAAGGACAGAAGATAATAGTAGATTATTAACCAAGGGGATAAAGCAGTGTCTTCTGTCGCGGGTGACGATTTACATCGCGAGCGTAATGAAGGACTTGAGGTTTACTCCCAAGCGTAGCGAGGGTGTTAAAAACTTAAATCACGAGCGAAGCGTGGAATTTAAGATGAGTCCTGAGTGTAGCGAGGGATTTAAGTTCACCCAAGACTAAGACAGATTTATCACCGAGGAAAATACTCTACTTTTCGTACCATTTGCGAAAAAAATAACACAATAATAATACGAGATAAGCATTTATTAAAAATAATGACAATTAAAAATAAATTAAAATAAACTTAACGTTTATGTATTTGAAGAAAACAAAAACATCAAGCTCATACGGCCTCGTCGGTTTTCGTAATTTTATTTAATAATCATAACTGCATAATAAATGCGTATTCCTTTTTCAAGAAGATGTATAATGCTTTATATACAAACAGTTAATTCAGTATAAATTTCGGTACGTATTCCAAATTTAAATCACATTCTCCCCCTAGAGGATGAATGAAATTCAGTACAATTTTCTTTCCCTGTTTTTAACAGATTAAAAATGACTATTGTTATGTTCACTTTTTGTGGCATAGAATGTCACTTTTTTGAGCAAGTGGTACGAAAATATTATTTTAGTCCTGTCAAATTAGTCAGCGCTTAACGTAAATTGACGCATTTTTAGTGGCCAATTTTTTAATCATGCCTAAACTTGTCTATGGAGTATCTTAATTTCACAGGACTAAACTATTATTTATCTTCTATCCTTTTCTTAACCCTTTACTGCATGATATATTAAATAAGTGACAACAACAAAAAAAAAATATGTTAATGTCTTTATTAAAGCTTCTGAATTAATTTTAGTGTATTTTTTTATTTTTTTTTTATTTTTTTTTTTATTTTTTATTTCCAAGTGGTATGTGATGATAGACAAAATAGTTGTGTTTTATTATTGCTAATGATATGAAAAACAAACCCAAGTTTTTTTATTATTTATTATTTATTTAGAGTAAATTAAACTGTAAACATGTCAAACCATATATATGGTTTCCTATGCGGTAAAGGGTTAATGCAATAGAAAGAAAAAGATGAAAAATAAGGGAAATTTCTCTAAAACATTTTAAATCCAAACTACCTATAGGTACTTGGCTTGTTGATAATTGTTTTTATAGTGTGAAAGATTTTTTATGTTCTATGTATGTTAAATGTTTTAAATGTTCTATCTATTATTGTTATGTGATCAAATAGATACGAAACCCTAATACTACATACATTATATACACATTGACATTGATGAACTTTAAATAAACAATGACATGGATATTTACTTTGTAAAGTATCTTATTTTTTATTATTATTACTGTGAGTGTGAAGTGTGATCTTCGTCAACCTGTCTTGATAATATATTTAGTGTTTTTGATGCCAAAAACAAATTAGTCTTAACTGACTTAACGTCCGACCACTGTGGTTTATTAGCTAGCTTCCCCATGCCATTACATAAACAGCCGTGTAAAATTGAATGCAGGCCTTATACAGCTACCCGTTGCAAAATGTTTAAAAATAATATAGTTCATAGAATTACACCATCTATAGTAGAACACGAGAATCCTAATGAAATTTATGGTGCCCTTTTTGATGTTGTGCAAAAAGAGTACCAATCTACTTTCAAGACCAAAACTGTTAATATTAATGGATCCTCCGTTGGCTTTAACCAATGGGCTACTCCGGGTATTTATAAAAGTAGAGCGAGACTATACGAGTTATATGGTTTGAAAAAATACAGGTTTGACACTCCTTTCCTAGAGTATGTCAAAAATTATTCAAAATTATTTAAAAAGATTAGTGCTTTTGCTAAATCAAAATTTTTAAGCGATGCTATTAAAAATTCTAATAATAAAGTAAAAACAACTTGGAAAATTATTAACAATGAAACGGGTAAATCGGTTAAACAAGAAAAAGTACTTGAGATTATGGTCGATAATAAATTAGTTAATAAAGCCGCTGACGTAGCTGAAGCTTTTAATGAGTTTTTTGCCAACATACCCATAACTACGACTCGCTCCTTAAATTCGTCCCCGTCTAAAGCTGAAAAGCTTTTGCATAGTAGTGTACCTCAATGTAGTCGTTTATTTAGTTTCGAACATGTAACCCCACATGATGTAGTTAATGTTTTTAACCTACTTAAGTGTAAAAACACCGGTGACTACTGGGGCATCTCCATTAAACTTTTAAGTAATATAATAGACATCGTAGCCCCCTATCTAGCTGTTACTTTTAATAAATGTGTTGATTTAGGAATTTTTCCTGACCTCATGAAGAATAGTAAAGTCATACCTTTATTTAAATCGGGTAATAAAAACGACGTTGGCAATTTTAGGCCTATTTCCATCTTACCTGCATTTAGCAAAATATTTGAAAAATTAATACTCAAGCAGTTGCTAAGACATTTTAATTTAAATAGCCTCCTTCATAATGAACAGTATGGCTTTACAAAAGGTCGTTCGACTACAGATGCGGGTGTTGGTTTGCTGAAACACATATTTAACGCATGGGAGAGCTCGCAAAATGCTATCGGAGTTTTCTGTGATCTTTCCAAAGCCTTTGATTGCGTGCACCATGACACGCTTTTGCGTAAACTACGTCATTACGGTGTCCAAAACGAAGCTCTCAACGTAATAAATTCTTATTTACATAATAGGTTCCAATGTGTAGATGTTAATGGTGTGAAATCTTCCGCGCTACCAGTTCAGTTAGGTGTGCCGCAAGGCTCAATACTGGGCCCATTCTTGTTCTTAGTTTATATCAATGATTTACCATTCCATTTAAAGGGAATCTGTGACGTTGTACTGTTTGCTGATGATACATCTCTTATTTTTAAAGTAGACAGGAATAGACTAGATTTTGACGAGGTAAACAGTGCACTCTCAATAGTTACGGATTGGTTTACGTCAAATAACCTAGTTCTCAATGCCAAGAAAACGAAATGTGTAAAGTTCGCCTTACCCAATGTTAGAAATCTAGGACCCAACATCGTCTTAGATAAAGAGGCGCTTGAGACTGTGAGCTCAGCAGTTTTTCTGGGAATAACAGTAGATGCCAAACTTCAGTGGGGACCACATATATCGAGCCTAGCAGGAAGGCTCAGTTCGGCTGCCTACGCCGTCAGGAAAGTAAGACAATACACTGACGTTGATACAGCTCGTTTAGTATATTTTAGTTATTTTCATAGCGTTATGTCCTACGGTATTCTGCTGTGGGGCAAAGCAGCAGATATACAAAATATATTCGTCCTTCAAAAACGAGCTGTTCGAGCTATTTACCAGCTAGGTGCTAGAGTTTCTCTAAGAGATTTATTTAAAGATATTGGTATTCTCACGGTTGCATCACAATTCATATTTGCCAACATCATATATATTAGGCAAAATATACACTTGTATACTAAAAACAGTGATGTTCACAATGTTAACACCAGAAATAAGGACAAACTACGTGTTCCCTTTCACCGGCTTCATAAGGTTCATAACTCATTTGTTGGGCTTGGTATAGCCTTTTATAACAAGCTACCCTGTTCTTTGCTAGATTTGCCTTTTAATGCATTTAAAGCTCAAGTAAAATCCAACCTTTGTTCAAAGGCATACTACTCCATCAACGACTACTTAAACGATAAGAATAGTTGGTCGCCCTGATTAACTCAAGACAATGTTTATGTTCTTTCTCCAGAATTAGATTACTGATAGGTTATTATACTATGAGCTCATTATACAATTGTTTTTATTGGGCTGTATAAGTCAAATCAGTTTAGTTTTATTTTTATTATATTATTGACATAATCAACCCATTTAAATGTTTTCTAATGAGTTGATTGCAATATGTGGCTAGCTAGTGACCTCGACGATTGATCATATTATTCTTACCTGAGCAGCCGGCAGCAAGTTCGTCATGCTCCCTCAGATGTCACTGCTTGCGGTAGCGTCGGGGGTCGGGTTGCCTCCTTCCCTCAAATATGGCGAGGGGGGTAATGGCTGATCTTTGCGTTATGCTCGTGAACGGGTGCTGCTTGTGGTGACTGGTCGTCTTGCTGACCATGGTTTTATTATTGTTATAATTAGTAATAACTTGTTTATTTAGTTTCCTTCGATGGTCCTAGTTTATCATTTGTGACTTCAAGCGACAGCTTTGTAAACAGAACCCAGCATTGCATAAATATGTTAGCGGTCACGCCCTTCATACCTGGAGGCTTTTATTTAATTTTCATTTATTAATTTTTGCTTGAGTACCTACGTATAGTTTTTTATTGTATTTCTTGGTATATTGGCGTTGCTAGCTGACATATGGCAGATAATTGAATTTAGTGTCCTGTGTCTTGTAATGTTAATTACTTTGCATACCTTGTATTGTATTCAGTCAAGTATTTTCTAACTGAACAGACAGCTGTGCTGCTGGGGAGTTTGTTGCGCCACTTCTTCTTCCCAGCGAAAGCACTAGGAAGTGGTGAAGGGCGGGCGTTTTGGGGGACTGTCTTTTGTAATTTTGACGTTCGAAAAGTGCTGATTCTCAGCCTAGTTTGAATAAATGACTTTTGATTTTGATTTTGATTTTGAAGACTATGTGGGTCATTTCTTTTTTTCGGTTTTCCTTCTTAGTTAGTTTTAATCATGATCTCGCAGTTTGAGTCATTTATGCGACCTACCCAAATGTCCTTTCATTGGTATTGTTCGTCGAATCGTAAGGCTCCTCAAGTTCTGAGTTGAGCTGCACGATTTTTGACAAATGCGTGCAATGACTGGACAGGTCCGCTCAATCTGTGTGGTTCTTTACTCAAAAGACCATTTCAGACACCAATCTACATGGTCTTCACATTATCTGACCAAGATTATGTCTGGACTTTAAAAGAGACTGTGACCTCTGAGTTTGTTTCGGCCTTTCTTCTCAGAGTAGTCAGATAGGAAACGCCGACCTCATCTAGTTTAAAAAAAAATATGATTGACATGTAAAAGTGTTTGTAGGTACAAACCTACTTACAGAAAATAAATCATTTATCATTTACACCTACCTACCTATGTATTACAATTTTTATATTTAACATGTTTGAATATTAGTATGCCAGTCCATGGCAAAGCATGTAACATCGTAACTATATTAATAAGACCGTGTTATGTTTTAAAGCAAATAAATATATTATTCTATTCTATTCCTTCTCTTCACAACGGACAATACTTATTACGTACGTTCTACTAGGACTAGGGTTAGGAACTGCAGGGTAATTGCGTAACACTATCAGTAGCAATGGGTTTCATTTTGACAGTTCAACAGCATTCATTACGTTATTTACGTTGTTGAGCAGTCATATTTTTCGAACATAATGGATTAGCAATATGCTTCAAAATGATTCAAATTGAGAGTAATAGAGTATTACGCAATTAGGGTGCGGGATAAACATTTATTACAAGTTTTAAATTAACTTGCATTGTTCATATACTTGTACAGACGCCAGCACATCAAGCTACCCGAAACTGTCAGATTTTCCCAATCAACTTTGAACCTTATGGTTTAGCGATAAAGTAGAAAATCTATTAAAGAAATCTGACAGATTGTAGTACCTAGCTTCATATGCTGGTACCCCAAGGTAGCGATTTGCAAATCATTTTTCGACCATTTGTTGGTATCCAATTGACCTGAAATTTTGCATACACCTTTAGTTCTGGTGATAATACAATGTGAAATACTCAATATTGTAATAATTTCAATATGGCCGCCGCTTCAAGATGGCGGATTATATATTTTTTTCAACCCCTTTAATATGGGTATCAAATGAAAGGGCTTGAAGAGTAGAAAACGATAAAGTTCACATCACTTTAAATTAAATATGGCGGCCACTCCATGACGGTGGATTACATTTTTCTGATTTACCTCCTTATTATGGGTATGTAGAATTTCCTTTCAGTAGTGCACACTCAATTTTTCAATTTTTCTCCTGCAAAACAGTTTTAACTAGTGCAGGAGTCAGAGAATTCCATATTCTGGTGTACAATCTGTTTTATGACAGTAAATAGTTTTTAATTTTAATTCAATAAAACCTTTGAAGAGAAAACAAAAAATATTTGCCCTAATTTTATATTTAGTGACTGGGCAACTAACTTCTAGTGACTGGTATTAGGATAAGCAGGGAAAGACTGTTCGAGCTGTATGGCGTTAAGCCTTAGGTACATCAATACGGAAACTTTCAACAAGTAGGTATGTTGCTAGATATTCAAAAAAAAATAGAAATACCTGCAAGGTAGCCAAAGCCACAAAATCAACAAAATCAAATCAGCAGAAAACAAAATACAAACAGTTTGGAAAATTATAAATAACGAAACTAGTAGGAATAAAAAACGAAACACTGATTACACATTGGAGACTTCACGTGGTGCCATAAGCTCTAACTCAGAAGTAGCTCAAGAGTTTGTAAATTTCTTCACAAAAATACCATCAAAAACGACGGAAGCCTTAAATTCCTCACTCGACGTATCAATTGATTTATTAAGAGCGAACGTTCCAGGCTGCCCGGCTGAATTTCAATTTAAACATATAAATCCTCTGATAGTTAATAACTATCATAGGATTTATATGTTGAAATTTTTAAATTTTTTGATTTTGATTTGTTCAAAAGCTTTCATAACTATTAGTTATGAAAGCTTTTGAACAAATCAAAATCAAATTGACCGAAGATCTATGGGGTATGTATGTACATATATCAAAGTTTGTACCTACATCCATAATCGAGACTACAGCACCATACTTAGCTTTAGTATTTAATTTGTGTGTAGATCAAGGAGTCTTCTCAGATTTAATGAAATACAGTAATGTTATTCCACTTTTTAAATCTGAAAGACACGAATAATTATAGACCTGTAGGTAGTGCTATTCTATAAAAATCTCACCGTGATAACTCGGGTGAAGTGAGCTTAAAGTGAGCAGTCATTAGTGTCAATCCCTAGAATCAGATGGAATAACAGCTCACTTCACCTAACTTCTCACGGTGAGATTCTAACAGAATCCACCGGCAGTATCCGTATTGCCAGTATTCAGGAAGGTATTCGAAAGGGTAATGCTCAATCAAATGCTTAATCATTTTAACAACAACAAAATCTTACACGACCATGGAGGGGTCATTGTACTCATCATTATGAACAACTTTTTCTACGGGACCAAACCACAAAAACGCGAAAAAAAAAGTCTGCTGTACCCTACATTTTGACGGTATTTATACGAACATAAATGTAGAGAACTGCTGATTTTTTTTCACGATTTCAGGTTTGGTCCTATAGTAAGTTGTTCATAATGATGAGTACAATGACCCCTTATGAGGTTGTGCGTTAACCTTGTATACATATAAATTTTAAAAGCTTGAGGCACTGATATTGTATGGTGGGTACACCTGTAAGTATAACGGATACCGTACATCGGTGCCCCAAGCTTTTAAAATTTATGTACTTAAGTATATTTTAAAAGTCAATTAATTTTTTTTTTCTATTTAGTTCAGCGTTAATCTTTCTATTTTAGGTTACGTTTTTATTTGAATAAAATTGTTTTTTTTTTCAACTAACTTCTGCCCGCCATTTCCTTCGCGTGGAAGTCGTAAGATAACATACTAAAATAATAGCCACATTTTTATAAAAAACCCTTGTATAAAAATACATCAAACACTACAAAATATACAATGGGCGGCCTTATCGCTTTCTGCGATCTCTTCCTGGAAACCTTGGAATGGACAGTTATACTGACTGATGCATTCTTACAGATTATTCCTGACAAACAGCTATTACCAAAACAGTATAACAGTAGATTGTAAACACACGGACCTAAACATAGATATTTATTTGAATAATAAGTAAAGATGATAGAAGAGGCCTAAACTTTGTTTTTCTATGTAATTCTACGAAGAAAATGTAAAAAAAAAAACACAAAAAATATCAATTGTTGGGAATCGAACCTAGGTTTGTAAAGCAGTCGTCGAACTATTAATAAATTATTTGCTTACCCCCGAGAGCTTTCAACTCGAATTTCAGAATAGTTTTGAGTGTCTAGGAAGCTCCGTGGACGATTATAACGATGGGTTCCTGAAAACTGTCCAAACAGTCTAAGATCTTCAAGACCCGTCGTATAAATAGAAACAAGACGCTCCCTGATCCTACTTTACAGCCCATGGAGGCGCGAGATGACCCTGGAGTCTTCAGACGATGCGCTCACGTACTGGCAGCTCAATAGACGGATCTCTAAGTCCTTGAAAAGCGACCACGCCTCACTTTAATACAGACCGAATTTTATGGACGCGATAGAGGACGGAATAAAGGCTCCAAAGTATTAGCAAGAGATCAGTCTATTAGGCAGAGCCAGCTTACCAAATTGAAGACCGTTGATGGGAGGATCTTATCCGCCAAACCTGAGCTTCTGAGAGATATCGAGAGGTTCTATGGACATTCATACACATCAACAAGTAGGTATTCCCGTTACGAATCTGTTAAACCGCCCAAGAGCTAGATTGACCCGACACCGTACCGAGGTCACCTGAGACCGTTTTCTTGTAGCGACTACGGTTACGGTACCTGCCCTTATTGCCCCATGTCAACAATCCACCTATATGTTATGATTGACTGCTTGGAACCTTAAAGGTATAGCGTGATGATAATCATTTATAAGGTTAAATCTGTAACTACATATCTACAATATTCTAGTCTTTTTACAATTTGCGGGAAACTATAGAAGAATACGAACAACAAATTGCATTATTGCTCATCCCCCATAGCAAATGGCGTGATAATTTATAGCCGACAGACTGACCAGACTAATAGGGAATATCTATGCCTGAACAAAATCTATACTACCTGTAATACCGTGGTGCTGAAACATAGAAGTGATAAAATAAAAATTCCGAATTAGAATTGTTCCCAGAGGAACTCGCAAAAAACCACCATACCATCATACACTTTTAAACGTGGGTCGGTAGGTAAGTAGGTACTTAGATTTTGATAAAGTTGTCAAAGTCATTAATTCAAACCTTTATTTCCGGTCGTCCCCACTTGAAACATTGTTCACTCTTCCTCAGAAAGTCGTAATTAAAACATTTTAACAATCCGTAAACTCTCTTATTGAAATTCCCATTATTCTTCCATTTTGCCTCTCGGTCTATAGCGGAACGAATGGAAATAAAAAGTTCCAATCGTCACCACTGGGGAGGAACGAAACTTTTTTTCCCACTCGTGCCCAGTGGGGACGACGGGACGGGGACGACCGGGAATAATGGAATTCAAGGCTATATGTGTGAGTAAATTACAATAATTATTAGGTATTGGCAGAATGGTCGACATCGGTCAAGCAATGGCTTGCCATATTAAAAAATAAAAGACTATAAGATGATTGAATTTCTAGTTCTTAGAGCTGTCACTAACCGGCATGGGCCCGCGTGGTGAGTCACGGTCCTACGTCCAGTTGCAGCTGCCATCGTCCCAGCTTGAAGTAGAAAATGTCTAAAATAACATTCGTTTCGTGCGGGAATCGAACCCACAATGATACGTTGCAGTCACCAATCGCTCAACCACTGCAATACGTTATTAATCTTTTGAAGTAGGTACCTAACGCTTTTGTAGCATAACGACATCCACAGTGCTGATATGTAGCATCTAACTGCGAGTAACTAGGCTGCGCAGAATAACCACATCCACTTAGGTAAGTGATGTAACAATAATCACATCCACTTAGGTAAGTGATGTAACAATAACCACATCCACTTAGGTAAGTGATGTAACAATAATCACATCCACTTAGGTAAGTGATGTAACAATAACCACATCCACTTAGGTAAGTGATGTAACAATAACCACATCCACTTAGGTAAGTGATGTAACAATAACCACATCCACTTAGGTAAGTGATGTAACAATAACCACATCCACTTAGGTAAGTGATGTAACAATAATCACATCCACTTAGGTAAGTGATGTAACAATAACCACATCCACTTAGGTAAGTGATGTAACAATAACCACATCCACTTAGGTAAGTGATGTAACAATAACCACATCCACTTAGGTAAGTGATGTAACAATAACCACATCCACTTAGGTAAGTGATGTAACAATAATCACATCCACTTAGGTAAGTGATGTAACAATAACCACATCCACTTAGGTAAGTGATGTAACAATAACCACATCCACTTAGGTAAGTGATGTAACAATAAGGTTAGGATAAAGGGAGGAAAGTGAAGTCAAATAAAACTGTCATATAAAGAACGAGAACAAATTATATAATTTATATCTGTTACATCCACAAGTTAAAGAGCCGAGGGCGCCCGAGATGTGTTGACGAGGGCCAACAGTGGCCCATGGCCTGGCCACACCACGGTGCAAGAGGTTACAATGCTGTAAAACCCACGTTGGTCCAATGTTTGGTGTTCTCAAGTCATTCTTAAGGCGTGAGGACCAACAGGGAACTATTTTATTTAAAAAAATATGTTAGCATTCAAAAAAATCTAACGGTATACCTAGGTAATAGGTAATACGGGCTGGTGTCCGCAACTCCACGTCAATGCGCGTATTTTGCGTACGGTAACGGTATACCTAACAATTATTTCTTTCCAGAATTTCAATTATGTCTGTGTATGGAATGAAAAGCACCCAATTTAAAATAGGTAACCACGTAGTTTTATATATCTGATAGAACTTAGAGAACGAATAGAAAACAACATTCATGTTTAATTGGTTGTTAACTTAGTTAACAACCAATTAAACATGAATGTTGTTTGTATATTTACGCATTAATTTATAAAATGCTTAAAAACAGTCATTAAAATTCGTTTAATGTTTTAATAGAGATAAGAAATCACAAAAATAAATAGAAATACTAAAGCGCTAACTAAACCTAGACGTCAGAATTCCATACATTGATTTCAGTAACAAGTGATCTTAACAATTTATATAAAGAACAAAATATAGAGAGAGACATTTTAATGATTAACTAGTGTAATATTTTTATGTAAATTAAATGTCCATGGTACGTGTATGTATTAGATAATCTACACATCTCAAACGCCGTCGAAAGTTAAACAGTTAACAATAATAAACTGTTAAGAACATATGCGACAATATCAGTTTGTTTTAAAATATTTCTTAGCGACCATGTAAAGAGTCTGTAAATGTTAACCTCATTCAGTTCGTATCACAATTATTTACTTTAATTAGGTTTAAGTCACTGCAACTACTCAGGCAACCTGCTCGTGTTTAACGTTTTAGGGAAGTTCCGTTTTCTAAAATACTAGGTGTAGGTACAAGTCATTGATGACGCTATGTTTTACATAAAACTTCCTGCGCGAAAACTAATTAGAACACATTGCGTTAATCAGTAAAGTATAGCTAATTTGATTAGGTACAGGCTGTTAATTTACATTCGAAGTAACTGGAGATTATGAACCTTCAGTTTTCAACATAAAAGATATATTTTTTTCTGACTTATCTTTTTTTCCAAATCTTACTCCCTTCGCGTTCAACACAAGCGTCTATTGAACTATGAATACATGGACTTTAACAAGCTGCTATGATTATAATTTGTTCGAAAAACTATCAAAATTGACTGACTAGATAATAGTTAGGAATGCCAATCAATGAATTGTGTGCCCATGGAAGTGACTAAAGTATCGAGTGCACAAACGCACAGAGATTCATATACTTACTTAGGTGCTTCAAAGTTACAATACTCGATTTATGTACAGACGCCAGCACATCAAGTTACTACAATCTGTCAGATTTCTTTAATAGATTTTCAACTTTATCGCTAAAGCATAAGGTTCAAAGGGTTGGGAAAATCTGAGTTTCGGGTAGCTTGATGTGCTGGCGTCTGTACTTATGAATTTTCATTTAAAAAGGTTTATTTGATTTGTATATCGATGTATTCATCGAGAAACAATAAGTGGTATTTTAATTTAATTAATAAATATCTACTTATTAAGCAACATCACATTTTAGACGCATGTACATGTGTATATTAATAATTGTTTATATATTATGTACATATAAGCATTTTATGTAAAACTGAAGACAGAATACTAACGACCGAGTTAGTAGACCGTTCTCATATGCACATACTCGGTTTTGCACTCATAGTTCTAGTGCATTTTTGTGACACAACGGAAACTACGCCATGTATTAACTTCAACTATTGAGAAATACATAAAATAATATCGAGTACTTACAGCTTTATAAATTGTAAACTAATTATTAAATGTAAACCGTCTGGGTCTTCCAACATTCCTACCTACACGTATACTTAAAATGTAATTATGACATAAATTGGACATTACTTTAATTGAACTCGGCCCGGCACGACATTTAATTCTATTTATATGAATAAAAACATTTATAAGTAATATAATTAGTAACTTCAACCAAAATCAACTTTAATCTTTTTAAAGTTTAAGTCTTTTATTATGTGATCAAAAGTAAAATGTAGAAAGACCCCACAAATATAAAAAATAAACCATAATTTGTATAGTTCATATTATTTGATTAACTATTTTAAGCTGAAAACAACATTGCATATGGAATTAATAAATTATTATTTCTTACCTACCAACAAAACAGTAACAGGGTTAGATAATATAGAGGGTTCTAGTAGCCAGCCACCAGCAGCCAGCAGCCGCGCTACGCGGAACTTGTGTCGTCAAGTCTTTTGGAAATCAAAGGCATAGACTTTGTTCCGTGACATTTCAATAATAAATGATTGAGAACGATTCCAACGCTCGCCGACATCTCCACATCCCAACGCTCGCCGACATCTTCACAATCTCCAC